>JASDQU010506219.1:52150-68901 GCA_032191745.1 Picea mariana | reverse complement strand
TTTGAAATGAAAGATCCTTGCGAGTTACACTACTGCCTAGGTCTTGAAGTTTGGAGAAATGCAGGCCAAACTTTTGTTTGTCAGAGTAAGTATGTTAGAGAAGTACTTAAGAGATTTAAAATGGATCAATGTAAATCTTCTATTGTTCCCATGCAACACAATGTGAAACTTTCTTGTGATGATGGTTCGAAGGAGATGAATGACACTATGTATAGACAGATGGTGGGTAGTTTGAATTATCTCACCACAACCAGACTTGATATTGCATACTCTGTGAGTGTGTTAAGTCAGTTTATGGTGAAACCTCTAGAAAGCCATTGGAATGCAACAAAGGTAGTACTCATGTATCTAAAAGGAACACTTGATTATGGTATTAAACATACTGATGCATCTGATGTTGAATTGAGAGGTTACTCAGAATCTGACCGGGCTGGCAATCCAGATGATTGAAGATCAACCACTGGATATGCTTTTGGCATTGGATGTGGGGTTGTTTCATGGAGCAGTAAAAAAAAGCCTATTGTATCTTTGTCTTCTACTGAAGCAGAATATAAATCCTTGTGTGAAGAAACTTGTGAAGCTGTTTGGTTGAGAAGACTGCTTCAAGATGTTGGAGAAGAACAAAAGGAACCTATGATGAGCAAATGTGATAATCAAAGTTCAATCAAACTGATGAATAATCCGATTTTTCATGCAAGAACAAAGCATGTTGATGATCACTTTCATTTTATTAGAGAAAAGTTGCAGTCCAATGAAATAGCTCTTATGTATTGTAATACTTGTGAAAATGATGGTGAAATTTTCACTAAGCCTCTTGGAAAGATTAAGTTTGAATTGTTTAGGGAGATGTTAGGTGTAGGAGTCAATCCATTCTCCATTAAGTGGGAGACTTGGAAATAATAGAGCAAGAATCACTTGCAAGAGATAGTTACGTACAAGAACTCTATTAGTCAAGAGTCTAATCAAGAGTCAGTAGCGCTAGTTGAACTCTACTTCACTTAATGTAAATTCTAGTTTTTTATGGTTTGATGTAACAAACTAAGTAGAATAGTTTCCTATATAATGATATAATCAGTCCTCATTCATTAATATAGAATGTGAGCTACGAAAAATAATATCTCTCAATGTCAAAATACTCCAAACCAACATCGAAATGTAGTTCACGACGTGGCCGACTAGTAGTAGGTGGAAAACAAAGTCCAAGGGTATACTCACATTTACACTTGACTCTCTCAAACGACACCATGGGAAAACGTACACTTCCGCGAAGGTCGGTTAATTGAAGCATTTGTATAAAACACACGTTTAGTTAGCTGGCATTGATGGTCAGATTCTTTCCAGCCGTCGAATACATGATGTAGAAATGTCAAATATTTGTTGCGTGACCCTGAATATTATGTCCTTCCTCTCCAGTTCATATAACCAACTTTTTCCCTTTTCTCAGGAGTCAGTAGCAGCTCTTACTCCTTTCCTCTGTCCTCCTTTTCCTGGGAGAAATCTTTGGCCCAACTGATCACTCCATCATTGCCATCGCTATATCCTCCATGGGTATGTTTTCAAAGAACTTTACAAAATCGGCAGGCCTCGTCTCTTGTCCTCCACACAAAAAAGAAAATACAAATGATATTCAACCCTTACGAATCCCCACCCATCCCAATTTCAAAGGTAGCGATACCAAGAATAAGAGGAGGCAGTTATGGAGGAGTACTACCTGTATCTGTTGCCATTACACAGTTAATGACAAACGAATACAGCAAGGATTGATGTATCGTCGCCAATTGCTCTTGGCGTCCACCTCATTGCCCTTGAAACCCCAACAAATGATGGCGTCTATGACTCCTCCCAGTCTCATTGATTATCATAAGCTCGCAACTGCTGTGCAGGAAGCAAAAAAATTAATTTTCACTGGCAACATCGACAACTACAGTGAAAGTTGGCCAACTACCAAATTAGTTTTTGTCCACTTTAGCATGTGCCAACTTCTAGTCCACCTAGACGGAGTGAGAAAATGGTCCAAGTTACCATTGGAAAAGCATCGAAGTTACCATTGGATATGATCCAGCTTGTAAGTTTAATTTTTTTTAAAGATTAAGAATGTATGATATTAAAAAATACAATTACTTTAATCAGATTGTCATAGGAATATTTAATATATTTTTTTGAAAGTATAAAAAATAATAAAAAATAAAATTTAAAGTATATATTGATTATATGTATTTATCATTGTGAAGGAATAACAAAACAAATTAATGATAGAATTATTAACTTATAGGAAGTGCAAGAATGATGATATTTAATGTTTAAATTTATTATGAATAGATTCAAAACATAGGAATCACAATTTACTTGGAGTATTTAAGGGTATTGAATTCATTTTTGTATTAAAAACAACAATTTCATTAGTTGAGGAAGCCACATTTTAATAGGCATATTTAGGGGTGTTGAATCTATTTTTGCATTAAAAACAATAGTTTTATCAAATCCAAAATTTTAATTTGGGCAAACATTGCATAGTCATATTACTGATGACTATTCATAATAGAATGTTCAACCCTCTTCATATTTAAGTTAAAAATCTTAAACATTTGTGTAATGGTTAATATTATATGTTATGGCTAAGGGTTAGGTGGTTAAACCATATTTACCACTTCCCCTCATTACATGAATGATACCCACGGTAAATTGGATTTTGCATAAGCTCACAACTTTATCAACACTAGCTCAAGGCAATTACAACAATATACTAATTAAGTGCTCAATATGTCACTTGTAGGAATTGGGCCTACATGGGGAGAATAACACCTTCTCACAACTTCCCAAGCTACGACCAATTAATTGAGAACGTGATCTACTTATTCTAAAGAATGTGAATATTTGGGATTCATTTTGGAGAATGTGCATATGATTGCTAAGACTAAGTACAAACATTCAAAGCTTGCTTGAATGTGAAGATGGTCCATAAAATATCCATGAAGATGATCAAGCTAGAATATACAGTGAAGATAGTCTTCAAATTGCAATAAGCACTGTTGCAATGGTTCATAATGGCATTTTTTCTTACAAGTCATGCTCATGCAACATTCATGAGGATGATGAACAAAGTGTTTAAAGAGTATCTTAACTTTTTTGTAACTTTTTTGTAATTGCTTGCTTGAATAATACCTTTGGTTTTTAGTGATTTTGAAGCACCTCAACCAATTATTCTCAATGTTACATAAATAAAAGTCATTAGTGATTTCATGAAAAACAAAATGAACTTGGCATTAATTAAGC
This sequence comes from Picea mariana, assembly GCA_032191745.1. Classification (NCBI taxonomy): domain Eukaryota; kingdom Viridiplantae; phylum Streptophyta; class Pinopsida; order Pinales; family Pinaceae; genus Picea; species Picea mariana. The sequence continues at coordinate 65,628 of JASDQU010506219.1, read as the reverse complement.
AAAGTTTTCATCAATTGTCAACTTGACATTGTTGAAGAGCATTCTAACCTATAAATCTTTATGGGAATGACCAAGTGCCTCCTCAAGTTCATTGATGGTATTAAATAAAGACTACTTAAGACATTTTTATGATCTCTAACTCAATCATTGTTGTGGACATTTTTAGACGTTTCTAAAAATGCACTTAAATGTTGCTTTAGTTGAAAAAGAGAATCATATATTTAACTCAATCATTGTTGTGGATATTTTTAGACGTTTCTAAAAATGCACTTAAGTGTTGCTTTAGTTGAAAAAGAGAATCATATATTGTGTTTTTTTGGTGACATTTATAAACTTTTATAAGCATTTTTTCTTTGTTGGAAATAAATAATGCTACATAATTTACCACCCAAATTGCCATGTAATGAGAAAAGTGCACAAAAACAAAGGAGTTGGAAATGCATTGTTGTTTTAGTGGAAACATGGGCGGTACTTTGGGTGATGATCGAGTCCTTAAATCTTAAGCATTTCTCAAATATCCAAAAAATTCTAAAATATAAAAAAAAAACCGATTTTGTTTATTAATTTCTTTGAAATTGGGAAGTTATATGACATTTACATGATGGTGGTTCTTAACGATAACGATAGTGCATATTTTTTTTTTTAAGTATTCAATGTGCATACATAGTACTATCATAAATTACAATGATATAATCAAATTATATATTATAGTAAATACAGATTTACATGATGAATTGCAATGATATAACCAAATTATATATTATAGTAAATAAGGATTTATATGACTTAACCTTAGTGAATATTTTTTTTTTGTACTTAGTGTGCATACATACTAATATCATAAATTGAAATGATATAATTAAATTATATATTATAGTAAATATGGAATAAGGGAATTTAACATTGTACTTGAACTCTAATTATGTCTCTATCACTATCAGTGTTGGTATAATGTAAGTTTATCTTACAAAAACATTTCACGGTGGAATTCTGGTTGTCACCTCAAAAAATTGTATTACATCAATATGGATACTACTTGTGGAATATGGACTTCAATCTTTAGATTTCCCTAAATATAAAAGAGATGCATGATTGTCATTGTTTGCAATAACATAATACTTTTCATCAACCGCTATAGTGTTTTGGTGGAAATAGATCATTCTCAAGTAATGGGTTGCATACATTAGGTTTCCTTATTGCAGAAAAAACCATGTTAAAGTAAATATGAATCATGCCTTATATATTATATTGTTCTTTCTCTTTGTATTAGGAGTTCAAACTTTCTCAAGTCAAATGCATTATTTTTTTATAATGACTTATTTGTATTTGTAAGTAATTATATATAAATTATACACTTTTTGTGTTCTTTAAAATTGGTTATTGGTATTCGTAGGTAATACTATCGATTATACATGAATGGTATCCTTCGTAACATATGTGGAAGATGATATTGTAGTTTTCTCTAAGCTCTGATAGATAGAAAACCAAAAGGGGTGTAGATTTAACGAATCCATTGTGGTCAAAGGAGAGTAGGATTATTTTGGGCCTCCCTCAAACACCTTCTAAAAAGATGTTCCACTATTCAAAGTGACATCCACAATGGTGGGAAAGTGAAAGACATTGGATCGCATGCCCTCTGAATTTGTGACAAAACTTGTTGAAATTCCCTCAATGAAATTCAAGTATGCACTTCCTTATAGAAAATTATAGCTTCCATGAGAGCACATTTGTTGGCTAGTTCATAATATTGTGGCCTTCATCCAAATTAGTGGTAGGGTCTCCAAATAATGGTTGGTCTTGATGAAAGAAAAAATACAAATCCACTTATGTGGTCAAGGATAATATGAATTCATTTTATGAGGGTGATCTAGATGGATGTCGGTGGCATCCCACCTATTCCAACTGGTTCATTTTGGCAGTTTTCCAGTTTGGTAGTTTTTTTTTCCTAGTTTTCGGGTCCTTGACTTGCAGGGCTGTTTTGAGGCCCTAAAAAGCATTTTTAGAGCTCGCCATAGTTAAAAATGCCCTTAGATAAATTACAGAAAAATGTGTATTCCTCGGATAGAACTTTCCAACAGGGTATTGTGTGCCTAAAACGAATATCGCATGCAAAAGTTACGACCCCGAGAAGTTGATATACTAACTTACCCAAACAGGGCCCACATGACTTTTGGCACTTTATCTCCTAGGGTTAGGTTTTTGGATGTCTAAGGTTTTTGACATTCATGTTTATTGTAAAAATGCTTTCATATCCTCATTGTAATCACCTTCTAGTGAATGAGCGCATCTGTCGCATCTCTTCTAAGAGATAAGCCACCACCATTCCAACAAGCTTGTTTTTCGTTGCATTTTATAGTTTCAACTTATTTACCTATTGAATAGAAAATTGGTTTTATTGTAAAAAAAAAACTACCAAACTCGAAAACTACCAAAATGAACCAGTTGGAATAGGTGGGAGGCCACCGACATCCATCTGGATCAGAGGGACATGGCTATATCATCAACAATGTCCCCTTCTTCATGGGATGAAAAGGTATGAATGCATTTAAAATCATTGGACACTAGATTTTTATTCAATTTTGGATGTCCCCATAGTAGTGTCAATATGGGTGTGCTTACCCCATCTCCCCTTAATCTTCTAGGATTCTTAATGTTGAGTAGGAATTAGAAATATCCCGAGGAACCATGTAGACAAATCAATCCCTAATCAATATGTCATGCATGTGTCAATATATTCATTGAAGCATATTTGGAGAAATGAATTCTAGAGGTCATCAAGGTGAATATGGATGAATGGTAACATATATAGGTTCTAGATTATAAGAAATTTACATTCAAATGTAATAAATTCCATGAATACGACCACTTCACCATATAATATCCAAATAATGTTAGGTTTTTTTATGGTAGAAGATCCAACTAGCTCAACTCACCAATGATATAGACTTGGATAAATCCTCCCTCCTTAGGAAGCAATGGTCTCCATTGCATCGAGTGCCCCAGGGAGAGGGAAAGGTGTTTGTTGAATCTGCATCTTGATGAGTTGCTTGCCTTATTGGGGAAGTTACACTGCTTAGCTTGTTGAAGGTTGTCATGAACATGTGGCTGGAAGGGTTGGACCTTTTTAACCAGTATGGCTACATGAGATGCTTGTGTGAAGAAGGAATCTTTACACTTTGCTGTAATCTTGTCAACCTGCTTCTGTTGGATAGAAGGTGCTTGGGTCGAGGTTGTAGTGGTTGTAGTATCCTTCTATTCACCCTTTGAACAGATTGTGAAGAAGCTAATTTTTTTAGTATGAGATAATACCTTGCGGCACTATTTAGGTGGGATAGTAGTTGGAACTACCTCTGGTATTCTGTAGAGATGACCCCTCAAAGTAAAAATGACACTACGGGGTCGAGACTCATAAACAACATGGCATCTCCACATATATGGTTGGACCAAGAGAACATCAGATACATCCAATGGGGAAACATCACATAATACCTATCCTTGAAGGGTTGGATGTCGTATGAAAATTTACACTGCTGGCTGAAACGAAGATCTCTTCCTTGGCGAAGCCACCTGATGTTGTATGGTTGTGGTCTGGTGTTGTCGACAATCCCAACTGTTTGACAACCTCTACTGAGATGAGGTTCTTCTGACTTCCACTATCAACAATAAAATGCAGCGGGGTCTCCTTCACCCACATCTATCAATGAAAAGGGCACTCCCCCTCTTCAAGATCTATTGGTTCTTATAGTTGAATTGTTGCGGTCGCGACAATAGCAGTGGGGTTTGCTTCGATGATCTGTCTTTTACCAGTATTTTCATAATCAGATTCTGAATCACGGTTCAGCTCCTTGTCTTTGATCTTGGCCACCAATGATTGTTTTGAGTGACACTCATCAGTGTTGTGCCAAGGGATTTTGTGGAAATCACACCATTTTCCGGTGTCCTTCTTTATCTTCCCGTGACCCTTCTTTTCCTGTGGCTTGGAATGGTTTTCGAGAGACTGTTTGTTAGGGTCATCTTTGTCATAATTTGGTTGTTGCAGATTTTCATACCCGAACTCCCCTTTGTTCTGGTGCTTAAATTTTTGCTCGATTTGAACAACATATCGATAAGCAGCACCGAGTGATGAGATTTCCATGAAATCCATTTCAGTTTGGATGTATTTGTGTAGAGCCCCACGGTATTTCAGAACCAAATGTCGTTCAGAGTCTTTGATACCCAGCTTGGTGCGCAAGGTATGGAATGTATTGGTAAACTCTGAAACTGATTGGCCCCTCTCTTGCCGCAGTGTGGTCCATCTCATGTACTAGTCCTCATATAAGTTTCCAATAGGGTAATATTGTTCCTTTACCGCATCCACAAAAAAATCCCAAGTGGGCTCGACCCCATATATTCTAGACTCCTCTATGGATATTTACTTCCAATAAGTTTCCCACCAATGTTTGACATGGGGGAGAGCTTTAAGGAGTGCGAAGGTGATCTTTTCCCTGTCGAAAAAATTATGAATAGAGAAATAACCTTCTAACAGATTTAACCATTTGTCTAGGGAATCCACATCTATCTGACCTTCAAATACGAGAATATCAAAATTAACCTGTACCTTGAAAGGAGAAGTGCTTCCAAAGTGGTTGTTTGATGAAGATGCGCATGTTTTTGTCGGCATGTGTTGAAGGATGTGAGAAAAAATATCCGTCATTTTGTCCCTATGTCGCGTGAGAGCTTTCTCAAGCAATAGATTGATAAGATCATTTGCTCCGTCATTTTTCTTTTCTTCCGCCATGGAGGGTTTCTTGGGCGTGCAAGAGCGATTGTCTTCAAGAGAGACAAGCTCGAGACCCAACTTGATATACTTGGACCTCGTCGGGGAAATGCACTGAAAAATGATCAAGAGCAGCCTCCTCTAATACCACTGATCTGGATTATTTTCGGCATGAAATGAGATCGGAGATATAATAAATAAATGAATAGAGATATCGCGGATATCCAATAATATAACATAAATGTATCAGAGATGAAACCATAAACACAGAGATACAGTAATACACGATTTCTATTAATGAAAGAAATGTACAAAGACTATAAAAATACAGAGTGAAAGACTCGCTAGAATGGTGGCATCTTATCTCCGAGAAGAGATGTGACAGCTACTCGCATTCGCAAGAAGATGATCGTTATAATGAGGCTCCAAAGGCTCTTTTTAACATAAGTAAAGTCCAAAACCCTAACCTCGAAAGATGAAAAGCCAACAATTTTGTGGACCTTGTTTTGGGTAGTTTGGCGTATCAACTTCCTGAGTGCGTAACTTTGGCATACGATCTCAGTTTGGGGTGCATGATAGATCGTTAGAAAGATCCATCCAAGGACTACAATAGTTGGCAGAAAATTTGATGGCTGGACCATGCCCAAAAAACGTTGTTTAGGGCCTCAAAGTGGCTCCGGAAGTTCAAGACCCGAAAAACTACCAAAATAGTAAATTACCAAAATTGCGAGAAAATTGTTTTGAGCCAGGTGGAAAAGGTGGGTGGCCACCGATATCCACCTAGAAAAAGAATAGAGATAAGGCATTAGCAATCCAAGCCACTATTCTAAACCTCCTTGGAGGAGGGCTCAAGGCCACCCAAGCATGCAACCAAGTAACTTAAGGAATGGAATTAATCTCTAGGAATTGTAAGGGACTAGGTACCATAAAGAAACAAGATTCTGTGAGAAGAACTATCCACAATGAAAAGAACAAATTGTTCTTCTCTAGGACCCAGCTAGATAGAAATGAGATTTAGTCAATCCAAGGAATATTATGGAGAGTATGTAATGTTTTTTAGGTTAATGATAGAGAAGCATCTTGGTGGGATATTCCTTAATGATGTAATGGGGGACAACTGTCCCATTAGAGTTAATAATAGTATAGGTATGTCATTTAAGTAATGTGGAATAGGTCCACTATGTTAGTTATTATTAAATAAATAAGGCCCACTCGGTACTTATCATGCAATAAATGTAATTTGACCCATTCATTAATGTAGAGGCAAATAGTTGTTAGGATTAGGGATTTTTAAATTAGTATAAATAGGGATGGATTCCTCCTTATGATATTTCAAGTGATTATCTCAATTATTCTCGGCTGAAGAGGCTTCTCAGATTTTTAATCCTGTTACACTCTCAGAAATTAAAGATATTCTGATTCACTTTAGAAAGGAGAGAAGTCCTGGGCCGGATGGCTGGACTTCTGAATTTTTCATCTTCTTTTTTGATCTCGTAGGCAAGAAATTACTACAGATGGTGGAGGACTCCCGTTTAAATGGAAAGATTGCTGGAAGCCTTAACTCTACGTTTTTGGTCCTGATTCCGAAATCTGACAACTTGCTCTCTTTCAGTGATTTTTGACTGATCTCCCTCTGCAACCTAGTCTACAAGTTGATCTCAAAGGTCATTGCCAACCGAATCAAGCCCTTTCTTGGAAAGAGTCTTTCGGCTGAACAGCTAGGCTTCTTAAAGGGTAGAAGAATCCAGAACGCGATCGGGGCAGTCTCAAAAATTCCATTCCCTTCACCTTTGTTGACCTGAGAGAAGGGTTCAAGTACCTTGGGTTTCAGCTAAAGCTGAGAGCCTCCACGCCCGATGAGTGGCATTGGCTTGTTAGACTATTTGAAAGAAAGATAGGTGGCTGGTGTAATATTTGGCTCTCACTGGGCAGCCGACTAACTCTGGTTAAAGCAGTGCTAGAAGGCTTGGCGTTTTTCTGGATGACCTTAGAGAGAATCCCCAAAAAGGTCATCAACTCCCTCCGAAGACTCTCCTCAAATTTTCTCTAGAATGGTCTGGGGAGTAAAAACAGTTTTCATCTTTGTAGTTGGGAATTTTTGACAAAGCCTAGAAAGACAGGCGGCTGGGGTCTTAAAAATTTATTCACCTTTAACACGGCCCTTCTGGCCAGTTCCTTCTGGAGAGCTGCAACTACCAACAGCATTTGGCACCGCATTGTTGTAGATAAATATTTTGGCTCCTTGAATTTTATTGATTGGCTCCGAAAGCCTTCCTTACAGCCAAAGAGGTCTTCCACTTTCTGGAAGGGCCTAGTAGCTGCCTCCCCGGTCATTCTCCATTGGCTCCTATGGATGTCGGGTTCTGGTTCAGAGATAATTTTAGGCAGAGACAATATCATTGGCGTGGATGACAATTCGATCCTCTCCCCGGCGTTGATTTCAAAGCTTGTATCTTCGAATTTGATTTACCTGGTGCAGGTTGTGAGCCCATGTGGTTCCCCCTATCTCCCGGATTCTTGGTTGGGTGGTACTGAGTTGGATCTTAGTGGACGAGAGGCAGTGGAATGGTCTCGGTTCACTACTACATTGAAGATTGTTGGCATTTCCCTGAACGAGAAGCAGGATTCCTTGAGGTGGGCTGGAGGCAATGCTACAGGCATCATTTCCGTTAAAAATATTTATAATGCTCTGTTATCCCAGCAGGCACTTGAGCACGATTCCTCCTGGTTCTCTCAGATTTGGAACTGGAAGCTGCCCCTCAAGGTTAAACTATTTATTTGGCTGGTAGCGAAAGACAAGATTTTAACGTGGGACTCCCCTCGCCGGAGAGGCTGGGAAGGGCCCGACCGCTGCCCACTCTACCGCTGTGCTCAGGAAGATGTTCACCATCTCTTAATTCACTGCAAATTCTCGAAGGAGGTATGGAACAAATCGTTGAACTACTTTAAACTTCCCTTCTCATGGAGTGGTGATTCAATCTCTAGTTGTTTCATCTCGTGGTATTTGATTAAATCCTCTCCGAATTGTTTGGCTTCTCATGTAAGCTGGCAACTTTGGATTGAACGTAATCGGGCTCTGTTTGAGGATCAAACTCCTTCCTCGCTGGCTGTCTTCAATAGAGTCCTGGCCACCCACAACTGGCACCCATCTTCTGATAAGCCCTCCCTCTCCAAAGTGATTAACCTTGATTTTCCAGATGGATTCACCCTAGCTTGTTTCGATGGAGTGGCCCGTTCAAATGGCCTCTGCTGTGGAGCTGGAGGTATTTTCAAAGCTCATCAGTCGAGAATTACAAAGTGGTTTCTCAATTGCAGACCAGGGACCCAAAGCGGAGCTTTTGGGGCTTTGGGTTTCTCTCTTCCTTGCTTCTTCTTGGTCCATAACTCATCTACTCATATGAGGTGACTCGAGAGTCATCATAGACTGGATTTCTCAAAAGTCTAAGCTCAGCGCTGTCCACGTCGAATGCTGGAAACAGAAAACGTGGGATCTCTCCAAGGGCTTCACAAAGATCGGTTTCCAACATTTTCCTAGATCCTTTAATCATGAGGCGGACGCCCTCTCCAAGAGAGTGCTACTTGAAGAGGCTGGGAGACTATCGTTATTCCACTGCGATAGTGGGATTGAGAGCTCGACAACCTATATGAATATCTACTGATCGATGCTTGGCTTCTTTTGTTTTCTGCATTACTTCTGTTAGCGACATCATTTGATCTGGAGGCAGTTCGATTGGTCTAGACCTGCAACTTTGCAGTTTGAGATTATCCTGTATTGACAGTTCTGTTCTATTCCGAATTGGTGCATTGTCAGCCGACCAAAGCTCACCTCTATTTTTGACTGTTGTTTCACCTTGTAAACGATCTTATACACTATATAAAATCGAGTTAATTTTTTCATGGAAAAAAAAGTGATTATCATTGTATTGGAGTATTTCTCATTGGTAGGTTTCCCACTCGAAGAGGCATGTGAATAGGATTGCATCTTTCCATAAAAGGATTATTGTATGGTGTTACCTTGTCTTAAGGGTTTTATGATCTAATAAAGGTTATTTTCTATCATTTCACAGTTATATCTTTGTGAATAATCTTCAGATATATTAAGGTTCATAACTAGTTACGAAGTAAGCAAGATTAGTAACCAAGATGCGAAACTTGTCTCTTCTTGCATGCATGAGATCCCAAGATTCGTAGTTTTGTTAGTGAGAGTAAATGATATTCTCCACTCTTGGTGAATGATATAGATTAGTTATCAGTATCAATAGTTTCATGAGAGAGAGTAAACAATATTCCTTCCTACTAGGTACATTAGAGCATTGATTCCCTCATATGATAGGAATGACCTAGAAGGTTTTAATGTACTAGTTATTGTGTAGTATTGGGTAGTCTGGATAACTATTAAAACTATCCATCAAAGGGAGGGAGTAAGTAGGAATCCCACCCAAGATGAGTGATATCTTCCTTATTATTCCTTCCTTAAGAGCTAGGTAACAAACACATACATCTATGTATGTATTTCCCTACAGGAAATCAAGGAACACAGGGAGGGAAACAATACAGAGATAGGCTCATGGACTTGTATATAGTACCCCTTAGAAATGTGTCATTAACTGGCCCCTTGCATCAAACATCCTTGAACAACCATCATACTTTTATTATCTCCCTTAAATTCTCATCCCTCCCTCGAGATTAGTAGTATGGGATCATCCACCTTTTATTCATCAACCAACTACATAGATTGTGGGCCCTTACCTTCAAATAACTTGCATAGGTACAAACCCTACCTAAGTTTTTTGGTCATTCTTGTTGATTGTAGAGCCTGATTATCTTCCTTATTTAGAGGTTGTTTAAGCTATTCTTGGACCCCATTCCCTAACGGGGGGTCTTTCCCTCCCACAACTGTCGCTAGGGGGGCTTTAGGGGGGGAAACGACAATGTTTGTAGCCCCCCCTTAGAAGGGGGTGTAGGGGGGCTTTCCCCCCCCACAACTGTCGCCAGGGGGGCTCCAGAGGGGGAGGATACAATTTTTGTAGCCTGCCCCTCCCTAGCAAGGGATTTGGGGACAACATCCTCCAAGAAAAATTCTAGGAAAAATTGCCTTGTAAAATATTGTAATTTCATAGTGAGTCTGAACCATTCATTATAAGTTCATAGATATGACGATAGAAGTTATGTTAGGGTTTTTTTCCCTAGAAGGAAACCCTCTTTTATGAGGGAATTGTATTACGGTTATGTATTATTGCAAATATTGTATTTTGAGAGAGGATATTATGAGAGAGAAAGAAGAGGAAGTTATAGCGGGTGTTCTACAGGTTGTATCTCTTCATTTTGTTGGATAATAAAAAAGAAGGACTTGGAAATTTCTCTGGTGGACGTAGCCCACACTAGGTGAAACACATATATCTATGTCTATATTGTATTGTGTATCTTCTATGTTTTATTTCCGCATTTGTCTTATTTTATTGCTTTGCGATACTAATTTTTCTAACAACTGGTATAAGAGAGAAAGGTAATTCGCAGAAAAAGAGGGTTCCTGGTTCAAGTGGAAGAAATGGCAAAGGATGGAAAGTTTAGGGCCGAGAAATTTAATGGGAAAAACTACTAGTTATGGAAGATGCAGATGGAAGATTATTGATATCAGAAGGATCTATTCCTACCATTGGGTAGAATAACAAAGAATATGATGACCATGAAGGACAAAGAAAGGGAGGTTCTTGACAGAAAGACACTAGGAATGAGACAACTAATCCTAGCAGCATCGGTAGCTTTCAATGTTTCAAAAGAAAAGACAATGAATGAATAGATGGATGCATTGGTTAAACTGTATGAAAAACCCTCAGTTTCCAATAAGGTATTTCTAAGGAATCAATCATTTAATATGAAGATGTCAGAAGGTGCGTCTATTGTAGATCATTTAAATGAATTTAATATGGTTACTAATCAGCTAAGTTTTGTAAAAGTGGATTTTGATGATGAGGTTAGGACTCTTATAATCCTATGCTCATTGCCAAAAAGTTGGAATGGCTTGGTCATGGTTGTAAGTAAATATGTCTATGGTTCAAACACTCTAAAATTTGATGATGTTTTTGGTTTTATCCTTATTGAGGAGATGCGATGGAAAAGCACAGGTGAGACATTAGGTAATGCGTGGACCGTGGAGAAGAAGGGAAGACAAATGGATAGAGGAAAGGGCTCAGGGAACTATGGGAATTCTAGGAAGGGCAGATCCAAATCCAGACTTGGAAATATAGAGTGTCAAAATTGTTGGAAGAAATGACATCTGAAGAAAGACTGCAGGGCTCCAAAGAAACAAAGAGATGGATAGCAGGAGAAAAATCAGGAAAACAAATTAACAGGTGATGTGTTACAAGATTCTTTGATTATTTCTATAGATAATATTTCTAAGTCTTAGGTAGTAGATTTAGGGGCTTCATTTCATGTCACACCCCATAGGAAACATTTTCCATATTATGTTCAAGGTGATTTTGGACAGGTTCATTTAGTTGATGATGCACCATGAAAAATTGTTGGAATGGGCAAGGTACAAATAAAACAAAAGAATGGAAACCAATGGTTGTTGAAAGAGGTAAGACATGTTCCATATTTAAGGAAAAATATAATCTCAACATGGCAGTTGGAAAGTGAAGGTTGTATATCTATATATATAGATAAGCTGTGGAAGGTCACCAAAGGATCACTAGTGATAATAAAAGGAGAGAAGGTATGTACACTACAAGGAAAAGAAAATTTAGAGGAGGTTATAACGTAGGTTTATAGTGTTACAAAATGGAAAAGAATTGTCAAAAAAACCTCCGCTACAACATATGTTTTCGATAGCGGATGTTTTTGCGGATACTATAACGGAAGTTGATTATAACTAAAAAATATGGGCGACCAGAGGTGTTACCAGATTTTTACAAATCAATTTGTTTGTATAAGGAACAAGCATTGATGCATACATACAGCTACAACACTAGTGTTGTACATTTAATGTCAAGCACCGGGGCAGTAAAATATTTAAGCACCGGAGGGTTTGTATTATAAGCACCGGGGATTTAACAGTAAAATGCACCGGGGGAGTTAAAAATAATTAAGCACCAGGTTTTTCTACTTAGAATGCATCGATGTGTTATTAATAAGAAGGAACCGATGTTGTATAAAATAATATTCACCGGTGCGTTACATGTAAGAATCCCCTCGGTGCATTAAAAATCAAAATCACCAGTGTTTTTTAGTAACAATCAAGCCCCGATTCTTATCCATAACATAATAGCAGCGATGCATATTAATAACAGAAACACACCGATGTTTATTAATAATCCTAAAGCATCGATGCTTATTAATAACACAAAATCATCGGTGCTTCGTATAAGCTTAATGCACCGAAGGCCAATTTTTTTATATAATTTTGTGGTATTAAATAAATATTGAAACCAGTGCTAATTGATTACACAAAAGCATCGGTGCACATTTCATATGAAACACACTAGTGAGTTTTAATATTAAACGCGTTGATGAGACTAATAATTAAGATACACCGAGAAACATTGACTTATGATAGTGGAAATTATTGTTATTTTTTAATTCCATTATTTATCAAAAAAATTACATATATTTTATATTCTGATTAGTGAATTTAGATATGTGTTTGGATTAATTTGTTATATCATCAGATTTTGCATCTCTTCATTATAATATTTAGTCATCCATATATTTAATCAGCGATGTAACATTTCATAGTGACATTGGACAACAAAATAGAATAAATTAAAACATATTTTATTATATGAATAAGAAGGTCTTTGTCATACAAAATGGGACACTTATCGGTAATCCCTTGTCTTTCAATTGGGACACTATGTCCATTACATTAAACAAAAATGTTTGATTTTCACATATAGTTATTTCAAAAAAATACAATTATAGCTTGCATTGATATCCAAATATATTGGTCATCATTCTTTACTGGAACTGTTGTTAGTTCTCAAGCTACTTCCGTGCCTTGGGTTATTTTTCTGAATGTTTGGTTGATTGCCTCAATTGTTTTGTTCTTCTTCAAGTTCCATCTACAAACATAAAAATAAATTGTAATGAGTCCATCTACATTGGTGAGAATAATGAAAATTGAAATAACTAATATACATGAATGCAAATTGAAAAGAGACGTACCTGCAAAGAAAGAATTGACTCATGAATCATACACATACGTTCAAAATGAAATCTCATGCCTTGTTTCAACAATTATTCTGTTGGCTCAATTCCATACTTTGTTTCCTGCAAGTTTTATACCCCATAATACTTAGAAGTAAAACAACATAGATTATACTTACAAATTCCATAATGAATTTTTGATATGCCACAATATACTCACAACCCTTAATTAATCCAATGGCAATCAATTTTTTTGATGGCTCTTGTTTGTATGTTAGCACCTATTTGAAGACATTCAATGATGGATGTTGTAAAAAAACTTAAAATATACAAAAAAAAAAAACCTTAAGTTGTTATAAGGAAATGACAATTACTCACAAACTTTGCTATCAACCATTTTCTTCCTTGTCGTCCAGTTTTATGTGCATAATGAGTTCCATTTTCTTTTCTTTTCTGTAAGAGAATATTTGAAAATTAATATTTAATGTTAAATGAATTATTTGTACCTAATAGAAAATTTTAATTATTACATACATTTGAAGCACGTTTTTGTTGAGATAGCTCCTCCTACAAT
>JASDQU010506218.1:17182-55409 GCA_032191745.1 Picea mariana | reverse complement strand
TATACAAGATGGGACTAGATGAGATCTTACGAAGATGCGTTATGAAGGCAGAACGCTCACTGATCCTCACAGAAGATCATGAGGCACCGCAGGAGGACATTATGCATGGAAAGCAACTGCGCAGAAGGTCCTGAGAGTTGGCCTTTGGTGGCCTACCTTACACAGAGATGCTAAAGACTAGTCCAGAGCTTGTGATGTATGCCAAAGGTTTGGGAAACCATCCAGAAGAGATGAAATGCCATTATCACCACAAATGAACCTACAAGCATTCGAGAAATGGGCCATTGAATTTGTTGGACCTATAAATCCACCAGGAAAGCGTACAGGAACAAGATACATCATCACTGCGATAGAGTACTTGACCAAATGGGCCGAAGCAAGAGAAGTCAAGGACTGTAGTGCAACTACAACTATGCACTTCATATTTGATGACATCATAACTAGGTTTGGATGCACAAATATCCTCATGAGCGATCAAGGAACACATTTCATAAATAAAACAATTGAAGCCTTGACTGAATAATTTACAGTCCACCATTAGAAGAGCACACCGTACCACCCTCAAGAAAATGGGGCAGTTGAAGCATTCAACAATATTTTGGAAACAAAACTAACCAATATATGTTGTGTGAACAGGGATGATTGGGATTTAATAGTACCAATAGTATTATGGGCCTATAGAACCACTTGCAAGAAGCTAACAATGCAGACCCCTTTTAAGTTGGTCTATGATCTTGAAGTTGTTGTTCCAATGGAGTATTTGGTACCAAACCTGAGAATTGCTTCCTTTACGGGTATGGATGATACTGGAGTTTTTTAAGAGAGACTTGCGCAGTTGATCAAACTTGAGGAAGATAGATTCATTGCAGGGTTCCATCAGCAAGTACAGAAGGAAAGAGAGAAGGCCTATCATGACAAGCACATCAATAAGAAGGAATTCAGACAAGGAGATCTAGTGTTGGTTTATGACAGCAAGTTCATCAAGCATCCTGGGAAGTTCAAAATGCATTGGCTTGGGCCATACGAGATTGCTTATGTCACAGAAGGAGGAGATGCATAGTTAAAGACGTTAAAAGGTGAATGGAAGGAGGAATGGGAGTCAACTGAAGTTGTACTATGACAACCAGCTACCTCGCAACTCTCAATAGAAGCATGAATAAAAGGGTCTAGGTACCAGTTGAAGTTGAAATTGGGTACCAGACACAGAAAATATAGTTTTCACAAGGAGGAAGAGGAGGCATAAAGAAGAAAGAAAAGGATGCACTATGCAGTCCGAAGTTAAAGTACAACATAATAGTCAGATCATCGTGCCTTAGGACAAGTCACAGGTGAGTGTTGGGGGTCTGTTGGCCCTTGGTTATAGAAGGAAGTGAAGAACAAGGAATAAAAGGGAAAAATCAAACTTCGCGGAAGACACAGTGACTGATACTGGGTCAAAGTGAGCAAAAGAGCAGAAAAGATGGAGCGAATCCTGAGAAAGAAAGTCGTTGGATGAGGAGATCGAGGATGAAAGATAAGAAAGGAAGAAGGATCATGGACGAATTAGAAAGAGGAAAAATCCACCATTAGATGCTTTGGATCACCGCACGAGAAGGAAGGAAAGACAGGCTGGCGAAGCCCTGAAAACATGGGTCAAGTTGACCTAGTGTTTTAGACACCTAGGGTTTTGGTATCTAGGGTTTTGGACACTTAGGTTTTGGCCTAAGGATGTCGGTGAATGATTGTAAAGTATAAATAGAGGTCTAAAGGGCCTAGGTTGTGTTGGTACTTTTGGGTTGATGTATTGTTATTATTACTGTTGAGTTGGTCGAGAGAAGAGTATTGTGAGAGAGAGAAGTGTTGGGTACAAGATCCTTCTGGATTGTAAGATATTCAGCTAGGTGCGAAGATCAACCCTGTAGCCGGGTGTGCAAGGAGTGGAGAAAAAGATAGGAGAAGAGAAGATCTACTAGCTTAAAGTGCAGACAAGAATTGTATGCTTTACATCAATATAATATAGCACAGTTCTGTGGACGTAGCCCTAGAGAGAGGGTGAACCATGTATATTTTGTGTTGTGTATGATTGGTATTTTGTATTTGTCCTTCATATATTGTTATTGCATTGATAAGGTATATTTGATAGATGCATGGAGTATATCAAGGTGATAAGTGATATATGAATGCTGTGTTGGTCCTGTGTTAGATCCACTTGGTATTCCTCTTGGTTGTAGACATCTCTGTCCTGCAACCCCCTCATAGCTGCTTCGGGTGAGACTGCATCTGCTTCGCAGGTGTTGCTGAAAGGGCCAATAGCTAGGGCTTATTGGTGTGCTCTTGGAGCTGAACCCTGGGTCTACCCCTATGCCAATAGCCTCCTCTTCCTTGTGGTCACTCACCCTCCAGGCCCAGGCTCAGGCATCCCCTTCTCTGCTATACAATCCCTTAGGTGATCCATCTTTCCTTGCCAAGGTTTTATCACACAGAAAGAATTCCAGAGACTCTATCGAGTCTTACAGTCGAGGCGTCCCTCAGACTTTCTCTACCGAGGCATCCCTCCAGCTTGTGTTACCTCAACACAGCATATTCTAGGTGATCATGGATTACCACAGGGTTCTCATGGCTCAATAGTAGCCATTTTTCATGCTTTTACAGCTTGACAGCCTTCCGACTCAACTAAAGTTAGGGAAAAAGTTTAATCTCCTTCTCCTGATACCATAATAGATAGGAACAAAGGTTACTCTCCTTCTCTCGATACCGTAATAGGTAGGGACGAAGGTTACTCTCCTTCTCCTGAGTCCATCTCTATTTCATGAGATTGGATTATAATGTTTCTCACAGTTCTCCCTTGAACCCAAGAGCTCAATTTCTCGTTTCTTCACTTCTTCGCATATATTTCCCTTTCACTTGTATCACAAGCATACATAAATTCATGACAGATCATAAAAAAAGATTAAATTCAAAATTTTATTGTAAATCTGTCACCTACAGATTTCCAATTCCACATTTGATTTTCATATTGGTTCCACACAAGAACCAGGTTCATAATTATGGGACTTTCCTTCCCATAGTGGTTTGTCTCAGCATGCAATTGGTCTTCCTTATGGGCTTACAACGCTACCATATCCAAGACCCCTTTGCTTCCTACACTTTCAAATTCAATCAGCCAAACAAATCGTTATCTTTTCCATGCACATAAATTTTTATTGCATCTTTACAACGTCATCACAACAATTTCAGAATTGTGCATACTAATAATCAAATTCACTTTCTCAAAAATGAAATACCATTCATTGCAGTTTGGCTTAGCAGGTAATTGGTTTTCCTTATGGGCTTACAACACTGCCATATCCAAGACGCTTTTCCTCTTGCAGTTCATTCTTTACACAGCCAAACAAATTGTTAATCTCTCATGCATCCATGTATATATATATATTCAAAACCATGCATACTAACAATTCATCACATCTATAATAACATGAAAAAGGGAATCCCAATACTTGCCTATGCCTGATTTCAACATGTCGAACCTTTCAAAATGTAATTCAACATTTCAAAGGATTTAACAAATGTGCCAATATTCATGGACACATTCATTCCCAATGCACCCTTGAATTGATTTCAAGTTTGTCACACTTTATGATAGGTTCTTGGCCATGGTGTGTTGGAATTTAACCAACCTTTTCATCATATGGATTATTCATTTTCATTCATTCTTACAACAAGACTATACTTCCTGCTATAAGCCGATCATGATCCCAAATCAGTACACATGAAACTAAAATTTTTCACATGAATGCCTTTAATAATTATTCCTTCATTAATAACCAGGGTGCCAACACTCATGGCCACCCAAATTCATTTTCCTTAATACCTCTATAACTTAAGTAGCTTACTGGAAGGTCCTCCTTCCGATCTCCACAATAGATATGAGTCGTCTGATCTTATCGTACGACTGGCATCTAATCCGTTAACTCTAGTGGATCTTGAAGTCAATCTGATGAATGAGATCAATTTCCTTACAATGAATGGCTTGCGTTCATCTCATCTTCCAGGTTATTGATTATCTCGATTCGATCAGGGTTTTATTTCGCAATCCTCATGATCTCGGTCTATAGTTGATCGAAGGGATTTCTACGATCTCTTAGTAAAGGTTTTTGACCTTTTGAGTCAACATAGATCATTTGGTTCTTATGCTCCTGCATCATACAATCAGTATTCACTTCCATAGGTTCACACCTCCATCATTTGGGTTCTCCTTCCCGAATCATACTCTACTTGGGTATCCATGACATACAACTTCCCTTTCAAAATTCCGTGCATAACATGAGACAATAAAATATTTCATAAGGGGTTCTTACTAAATCCCTTCATACCATGTGCCACATAGGCATGAATATCTTTATATCGGTTCTTGGCTGCTAGCACCCTCATCCATAGTGATTTATGGGGACTTTTACAACCCCTTCAACAACCCTTCAACCGTAGCTTTCTCCTGGTCATCCTCTACTTGAGTTTGCCCATCATTGGAAACTGTCTTCCTCAATAGCTCCAATTCCTTTATATACATAGCATGCATCATCATAGTCACAATTACATTAGTTGTAATATTAAACCAAATTCAAGTATCATAATATTCAAATTCATAAAACATCTTCAAAATTCTCTAGCATATCTTTATGCACTTCATCACATTATCCTCAAATGTTTCCACAAGTGAAACACAAACATATTTCGATTCTATATTCAAAAATACAATCCTTATCACTATGGTTTCAAAACCGTTTTACTTTCATTAGCGTACCAACTTTGTCATCCAAGAGAAAACATAATACTCAACAAGGAGATAATTGAGGACTCTCCCCTTCTTCCAACTCTTTCTACATTGTCTGGGACTTTTCATCCCAGTCGAGTTATCTTTAAGGCCTCACTTCCTTTTCTTAATCATGGATTCAACCAAGCCTATTCAGTTAAACATACTCATTTATTCATTTAATCATACTGAGGGGTTTACTTTCCTTTTACCAACTATACTGGTTTCCACAACTACTCTTTTAATCCTACGACTTTGTTAAACAATTTAGGGTTCTTAGGGTGAGGAAAGTGTTCCTCCTTTTTTTTTTGGCTTTTACTTATGCAATCTACTTCTTATTGTGATCTTTCTTCTCTTTTCCTGAGCATCCCTTGGTTAGGCTCATCCTAACTCTTAGGATAGATTAACATGCTTTAATATAAAAATCTTTTTCCCATAATGAATCATGAACCTGTGCATCCTGCATGTTACCATTCAGTTATCAGAATGATCAATATTCATTATTAGTCTTCTATTCATTACATGATATTTTTCAAAATGTAATCCAGAATTCTAGTATATATGTGTGTGTGTGTGTGTGTAAACTTGTGGCTCACTGCTTAATTATCAGTAGTCATTAAGGTTGTGAATTTGTTTTCCTGACAGAGTATTCACACAGTTCCTCCACAGGGAACTCCTTCATCATGCAACTTCCTTATTGCATATCCATCACTATTTGTGATGGCCTCAACCTTGAGTTAGCTTTAGTAGTTTACCAAATATCCCATAAGGAATATAAACATGCATCTTTGTCATGTACCCAAATTATGTATCCATACATATTCTGGTTTTGTTAACTTACATCCATGATGTAATTAACCATATTCATAATCCTAAACCTACCTATAGCGGTCATAGGTATGTTTCTCAGCCCACCTACATATATACTTTTAAGATCAGTCAACTCAGGATTGTTCACAATCCTTCTCATGTGATTCTCAAAGGCATAATCATTTTCCTCTTATTATGACAACAAAGCATCTTTGCTCATTTACCCTTTTTATCTAATTATATTAGTATTTCTTGAGGAAAGGGAATACATTCCCCCTCAATCTATTATTTGGAACAAAACTTTCATGACTCTTCGGAATGGAGTCAACCATGCATCCATAGTATTCATTTATTCTGGACAAGAGTAATTCTTGCTTTATATTTCACTCATCAGGGAAACCATATTGTATCTTATAACTATATTCTTACATCATACATGTGCATCACTTTCAAGTTTAATATCATTCATACGTAACTGGTATTAATATCGGGCTTCATATCAGGAAGCTCCACAATGCATTAAACCCATGCACTCAAGCATAATTAAACAAAGATAAGTATTCATCATGCTATCTTATTTCTTGCACTTTTTCCATGTCATTCACACACATGGACATATCAGGATTCTATATCCTTTTCCCAAGGATCTTCCAATCATCCTTATGATCATGTATAAACATTCATGTATAAGTAGGTGCATATCTTGCACCTTTTTACCTCATGCATTCGCTTGATAGTTTAATTTCATCATTAGATTCCTTTAGTTTGAGATTTCAGTCACTTTTAGGACTATTCTCATAGTCATATCTCGTATTGATGTTGCCTTCTCTTAGGACAATAACCAACCAGAGTCACTTTCCTCTTTATGTGACAACGTCTGGCAATAAAACCTTCTTGCCTCAACATCCATAGGGTTTTACCCAACTCACTTTTCTTTGGTCCTGAGGAGTTATATATTCTGATTTTAATATAAAGAAATAACTATAAATGCCAGGGATCCTACCTGATCCTATCAACTTCCTTTAATCCCACAAAGGTATTAACCATTATATAATCCACCATCATCAGTGCCTGAAGTTCCAACTGCCCATGCTCAAAAGAAGTGTTATGAACACCAGGTCATCCATCCTTCAGGATTTATCTTCCCTTGATAGAACCCTGCCACCTTCAACTATCCACATTCAAGTCTTATTATAAATGTTAATTAGCATATCCCTACTCTGGTAAGAGTAGTTATCACTTTGACAAAGGGATAAAGAAATTCTTCTACTGAAATTCAACAAGAATTCCCAAAATCACAAGTTCAATTTGTAGTCCTTCTCCTCAAGGAGTAAATGCAGATAACAATACCTCCTTATGTGACTCGTACATGAGCCCAAGAAATCCAAGTGTTGTAACCATTCTTTGATACCAATTTGTAACACACCCACGACGGGGTATAATTTTTTTTTACTTTTTTTAAAGGACAAATTCTCCATTCATGGTTTCTAATTTGGAAATTCACGGAACCAGTCTGACCTCCTGGTCAAGGATATCGTATTTTGCAACCAGACAACTCTCTGAGACCCTGATGGTCTCACTCTGTAATTAAACATAGACCCTTTGGACTTTGGGTGCAGGTCTAATAGTACCTATGACCTTGCCCTTTGCGCTTGTGAAATCTCTGAGTTTGAGCGCTAGCCCCCTTTTTGATAAACCTCTCCACATGACCACTCACAGTGACCATGTGTCTAACCAAAAGGTGCTTCACGATCTCATACCTCGGGTGTTTTTCTATGGGCCAAACCCATTATTCCCGATTTCCTCTTTCTCGGTCAACGAACCCTATGGGCGCTAGCTCCTCCCTCTAGGCCCATTTGATTGTGACGTTGGGCTATAACCTAGGGCCCAACTACCAAGCACTTCAGGATTTCATGCTTCATGTCTCTCGAGGTAAGTTCACTTCTCTTCTTTGAAATCTGATATGCAAACTCCCTCCAAGACCCAATCTACGGTCCTCTCTCTACCTTCGATCAACAACTACGATCAAATCATGAGTTCATGTTTTGGGTGTTTGGATGTGAGCCAACCCTGACTCTTCTGATCCATGAACTCCCGAAATCTAAGCTATGAGTCTAGTAAGCACTAGATCCTCTGTTTAACTCCCGATGATATGACCTCCAGCTATGACCTAGGGCCAAATCTCAAACACTTCAGTATTCTTTGCTTCACGAAGTTGGAAATTAGTTTCTTACCTATTTTCCAGAAGTTCGATCTCCAAACTTCCAATAGAGTCAGATCAACAATCCATGGTTTTTTGTCATCATACGGTCCAGATCAACTCCCGAGTTCTTACCTCGCGATATATCACAATTCTGCCTTTGAATTTTGTCGATTTGCGAATCAGCGAAATGATGATCTCCTGCCATGTGTCCTGTCTCGATGGACGGTTAGGATTGCTGCGACTCTCAACTCCTTGGGTATTCTTCGCCTGCCTTGTCCATAGATTCTTCCTCTAAAGTACGTGGATCTCTACCATGTGTACTCTGAATCCAATAGCTTAGAGTCATTTCGCACTTTGCCTCTCGCAAAGTTTAGATTTCTTTCTCTCAATTCTTCTGATGTCCAAGTCCTCGAACTCTTGGATCTTTTTCCACCTATCAACCTTGACGTTGGATGGTTCTGGATAGCTTTAGAACTTCAGGAATTCGTAAGTCCACTATTCTATGCACTTTCAAAGGGTTTAGGCCTCATGCACTTTCCTTGGGATCCAATAGCTTTTGGTCCTCGCTCTTAGATCTGACGACCTAGATCTGATCTCTTCTACGCTTATCCCTCGTTGTCTGGACTTTGATCTGATAGTCCAGGTTCTTCACAGTGCTTGATCCAACAACCACTTTTTCTCCTCCTCCTGAGCTTACGCCTTTTTTCCTAACTTGGAAGACTTCATACTTTTCAAATTATTCACCTTTGAACTACCTTCTACGAGCCCAGTGAATTTGGGTTTCATCTGCGTTTCTGAAAACGCTATCTCTCCTGAGATTTCAACTTGAAACAAGTTCACCTCTATGCACACTCCTACATGTGAAAATCATTAAGGTTCATGCACCTTGATTTGATCAGATGACTATCGATTCTCCATGTTTTGATCCAACAATGACTGTTTCTCCTCCTCCTGAGCTTCTGATCTCCTTCGACTTAGAATATTTTCTAAGTATTCAAAGGCCTCGACCTTTTCTTCTCCTGTGAGTCTGTCTCCTTGAATCTTGTCGACACTTCTGAAAAGTGCTATCCCTTTTGAGGTTGATCCTTAGGGGATTTCAAATTCCCACGCACTCCTTGCGTTAATATTCTCCCATCAGATCGACGGTCCACGACCTTCCTCGATCCAACGGTCCAGATTACATTGCAACTTCAGGTTTCATAGGTTTAATCGCACCAACGTGTGATTCTCTTGATGTGTGAACTCTAATCTCACCAATCTGATGGTCAATGAGGGTCCCAATAGATCATTGGAACTATGGTCCAGATCGCATCACGAATTTGGGTTTCATATTTCAAAGGATTCGTCCCCTTCACAATGATTACCAACATTCATCGAACTTGCGAAGGCTGAAGGAGTTGAGGCCTTAACGCCTGTGCTCCTTATTCAAATCTAATGATCGTGATAGACCTTGGATCCTCCCAAAAGGGTCTGATCCATTCATCTTCCAAATGAAAGTATATTCTCTTTCGATACTTGAATCTAGTTATTCTTCTTGATCTTGGTTGGATCTAAAAGGCTTAAGAGTTTTGCGCTCTTTCCTTTGAACATAACTCTTGAAAGAATTTTTTCGTGCACCGCTTACGTTCATTCCTAAACTCTATAACTTAAGTAGTTCTCGGTGTCTGTTTGCCTCACAGAGATCCTGTGTATATCTTCACTATCTCTCCTGAACTTTAACAGATTCCTTCCTCCAAGGGACTTAGAATGACTAGGAGGGCAAACATGTGTACATTAAACTGTACCTAAGGTCGATGAGCTCATAGTTCATGGCTCTAGCTTAAGACACCACAAAATTCAATCATTTATGACAACAAGTCATGTCCGAACCATATAATTTATTACTTTCCTATTTACACAATCAAGAAGACATAAAAGGGATATAGTATAACCATCAAGCAATCATGCACATCCCTGAAAAACATTCACAGTATATCCAATTTCATTACATATCTACAGCCCAATTTCACAGGGTATGTAAATACTTATCTATTACAGGTTTCATCCAAGTAACTGACTGTGGGTGTGTGCCTTTCCACCGAACCATAGGCTCAGAGGCATTCATTCTTATCACTCTAGCCACCCCCATGCCAAGCCATGATATCACTAGGGAATTTACACCATCTCTCACAGAGACTCTCTCTCTTTGTCATAGTGACCCTGCGAGGTTTACCAGATGCTTCCTCAGCATCAAGCTCACATTCTGGTTCTTTAGGTCGTGTTCTCTGTAATCCATTTTGGTTCATGCAATTCCTTCCGGGCTTGCACTGTCGTCTCGTGTCTCTTCTCCTGCTATCCGTGTGTATATATCTTGCCTTCCTTCTATCAGAAGGAAGCTCGGGTCTATAGTTTTATGTGGTACTTCAGGCTGATATCCCATGCTTCCATTCATGAGGGTGGTTTATTATTCAACCACCAGTCCTCTCGTCATTAACTAATTTCTTTCCTCTAGAGTTATCATGGCACATACTTCAAGGCTTCACCCCCCAACAGTTAGTTATGGGAAATTTAACAATAATACATTTACATCATCCACATTCCTTAGCATGGTAATTCTATTTTATGATTAATTACAAGCTGGGGGAAACATGGATGTTACAGAGGTGGAGATGGACCTCAAAATAATCGAAGAGATGATGGAAGAGGAGGTGGAAGACATGGAGAAATAGGAGAATATGAAGTGGAAGAATTTGGATTTCCTATTGAAGATCCAAATGTGAATGTTCAGATGAAAAACATTAATCTTTCTTCCTTACCAAACTTTCAAGGTATGGTTTCTGAGGACCCTAAATTTTTTTATTTGAATTTGAAGTGTTATGTCACAGTTATGATTGCTCTCAGGATGCTTAAAAAAGGAAATTGTTTCCAACAACATTTAAAGATTTAGCATTACGTTGATTCATGGGTATAGGAACAAATTCTATTCATACATGGTATGTTATGAAACAAATCTTCTTAGAGAAATATCATGACTATTGCACAAATAGTGGCATGAGAGAAAAATTATTCAAAATCTCACAAAAAGAAGAGGAAATTCTTGAATATTTTCTAGATCGATTTCTTTACACTGTAAAAAGCACTAAACAACATACTTTAGATCCTGAACATATTAAAGTCATTTTTCTCCGAGGAATTAGGGATGAGTGGATTGATATGATGAATTTGATGGGAAAAGGAGATGTGTCTCACCTAGATTTTCCAGAAATTGGTGACCTATGTATACACATTTCAAGAGGAAAGAGTAAATCCAGTAAGGTACCTAGAGAAAGTATGTATCTAGTTCAAAAGTCAACAACTGGAGGGGTAAGTAGAGCTAAAATTGGAAATTTACTTGAAAACTGATATCCTTAGCACTTTGACTTTTGAGTTTGATGTTTTAAAAGTTAAAAAAAAAAGAAAAGACGAAAATACAACTCTAACAATATTCTGTCCTAAATGTAGAAAGAAGCATGCATCAAGAGAATTCCCACTTGATATTATTGATGTTTGTTGAATTTGTGCAGACAATCATAAGACATAGAATTGTCTATCATTGTTTGGATTAAAGTCAAATTTCCAAGGAAGCCAATATTTTACTGAACAAATCTATTTCATAGCACCAAAACACGCATGGAATCCACGAACAATAGGTATGACACAAGACTTTACTCAACAATATAATCCTTACTTTCAACAATTTCCACAACAATCCAACTGGACTCCTCCTATTCCTTGGAAGACATGGCATCCACAACAAAATCCAAACCAATATTGGCAACAAGGTTGGAGGGGAAATAACTATGGAACTACATATACCAATCCTTACCCTCCATATCCTACTCAAAAACCATATCCTCCACAATACCCCCCACAAAATTCACAGTCACAACCCCATTCTACCCAACCTCCACAAATTACCCAACCTCCACAATCACAATTACCTTCCACTCAACATCCTCCATGACCTAATCAACTACCTGCTCAACCCAATCCTAATCCCAACAATAATGTAGCCCATCCCTCTTACAAAGTCGAGTTACCAAATTTTCCACAATTTCCAACATATGTGATTACTTCATTGGATCTAAATGACATTCATCTTAGATCTGGGAAAGTAATTCAGAAAAATTCTCCAATTATTGAAGAGCAAATTGAGGAGGAAAATACTGATCCACTAATCAATAAAGAAAATCAACAAACTTCTACTTCTATAATAGATCAAAATCATCAAAATCAACAAACACAAACACCACCTTTTGTTGAAAGGTTAAATTTGCAGAAACAAATCCTACAACCCGAGTTTGATTTATTAGATGAGTTTAAAAATGTTTGCATCAAGATTCCCCTACTACAAGAAATTAAAGATATTTCTATATATTCCAAAATAGTTAGGGAGTTATGCATAAAAAAACAAGGAAGAGAGAAAAAATATCCACAAACTGTACAAGTTATTGGAAAATCAGCAGATTTAATGTCCGAGAATTTTTTTATGCAAAAATATAGTTATCCTAGAAGTCCTATTGTACTAATTCACATTAATAATGTTGTCATTGCCAATACATTGATAGAGTTAGGAGCAACAATAAATGCAATGAAAAATAAATTATGGATTCATTACATCTTTCTAATATTTGTTATACAACGACTGTTTTGCAATTAGCAAATAGATAAATCATTAAGCTTGAAGGAATTTTAGAAGATGTCATAATTTCAATAGATTCATGTGAATACCTAGTAGACTTTATAGTTTTAAAACCTAAAACTAATCTGTGTGGTTATCCATTGATCTTGGGTAGACCATGGTTAGCTACTATTGGTGCATATATAGGGTGTAGATATGGTGATATGACAATCAAACATGGGGATTCTGAAAATAAATTTCATCTATATCCACCCACAAAATAAATGAATGAATCTGATATGACACAATATTTTGAAGATCATGAAATAGTAAAACCACTTTTTACCCTTGAACAAGCTATGAGTTTAAAGGATGATAATGTGGAAAATCAAATCATCACTTATATTAATAAGTCATATTTTTCTCTATATCATGGGGGGCATTAGATTCTTACTCATATCTTGAAATGAATGAATGCTAATTTTATATATCCAATTTCTGATAGTTAATAGGTATCACCTTTGGTAATTGTTCCAAACAAAAATGGAAAATGGTGTGTGTGTGTGTGTGTGTGTGGATAATAGGGAGTTGAATAAATCAACCTTGAAAGATTATTTTCCATTACCTTTCATAGATCAGGTACTAGATACATTAGGAGGAAAAAAATACTTTTCCTTGGTGGGTGGTTTTAGTGGTTACAACCAAATTCAGATTGCTCTAGAAGATCAAGATAAGACCACATTCACTTGTCCTTGGGGTACGTATGCATATTGGGTACTACATTTTGGATTTGTAATGCACCTGCAACTTTCCAACGTGTTGTATTGAGTATATTTTCTGACCCGATTCATGATTGTGTATAGGTTTATATGGATGATTTTACTATTTATGGAAATGCTTTTGAGGAAGCATTAGAAAATCTAGAAAAAGTGTTAATAATATGTCAAGAAACAAATTGTTACGAGGAGAATATCTCTATGGAATTGGGTAAACCAAAACATACTAAATGACACATACAAATCAACTATAATACCAAGTATGCTATATAAATGAAATTCTAACAAGACAAGGCAAAGAGCATACCTCTTCCAGACGTTTGATGAAGACCATCGTTGAGCACGAAACTCAAAGATTTATACTTGAAACTTGTCCTCAAAAACCAATATACACAAGCATATGATGATAATATATAATATTAGCATATATATTAGCATAATCCATTAACATACATAAAAAATACTCCCATGGAATAATAATTCAAATATTTGCAAGATATCAATTGGATGAGAAAAGAGTATTTCTATTAAAATAATTAGTAGAAGTACATAGGTGAAAATTTTTTGTAACGACACATATCTGAACTGAGAAACTAATTCCCTTCAGTTGGGCCTCCACCACTTCAATCCTCCACCAAAGGCAAGATCATATAAAGGAGTCAATGAGGTTCTCCACCACAAAGAATGAAGAGCTTGGGGGATGAACAAGGATTTCAAACTTTCAAGGAAAAAGGGATGCAGACTCAATATGAAGTGAAATTTCTCTAGAGTGTCTTTGCTCTCAAAGTTGAATTGTTCAATATCTCAAGGATTGAATATGGCTCAATTCATAACCTTCAAATGGAACTAAAGGGATGAATCAGAGCGCTTCTAGTATATGGAAGGTCAACTATCATGGATCTCGTGACATGGCATGGAAACCTGACATAATTTTTAATTTTGAGCACCAAACTCGATGTACGCAGGATGTAGTGGAGAAAAATGCATATAATCTTGTTGTATAACTGATAGGGCACGTATATGTGGAAAAAATATTATTTTTTGTCTCTAGAGGGAATAAAAGGGGACATCAGGTCGGCATAGGGAAATGGAAAGGCCATCCAAGAAAGTTGAATGGGGTGAGGAAAAATTTTCTGTAACAAATTCCCCCTAATGTGTGAGGTCAGAGGAGTATCTGCGATGGAAGAGATACATTATAATTTCCATAAGTGGAGTAATGGAGACTCAGATGGAAGTGCTAGTTACCCATGAGAATATTGCAATCCATAATGAATTTTCACACATGGCTGCCAACATGAATTACACTGCAGATCCATGTGGAAATATATCAAGTAGTTGTTTATGTCCATGAATAGGCAATACAAAGCGAACATATTCCATAGGCTGTCATAGTCATGAACAAGGCACAGTGGAATCTAGTATCAAAATTAATCTAGAGATATATGTATATAATCTAGTACAATATGATCTCCCATGATCATTGAAGTCATATAGGTACTGGTCCAATGAAAGATAACAACATATTAGGAATCATGCTACTATAAGCTAAAGGTATTCTACACTATCCACCGAAGGTGCAATTCTACATCATGTGATCAGAGGAGTTGAGGCCAAACACAATGATAGTTCGTTTGATTAATGGTCATTAAGGTATATAATTAACAAAGGAGAGACAACCTACCAGTAATGAAAGTAGGTATAAAGGCACCAAATACATTATACAAGTGTGGATAATGGTGTTGAGTTTGAACACTTGAAGAATCCATCAATCAAGAGACATTGATGTATTCCCAATTGTCGATGGCTAGAAAAATTACCATTGATGAATGCAAGCCTCTAGTTACTCATAAGACTCTAGGTCTCATTTCTAGAATAGATGAGATGAAATCAATGGAAGGAGACCCATTGAAAGGAGAGAATTAGGGAATCTCTCATCAATCACCATGAGGTACAAAGAAATATCTTGATGATTAGGAGGCGCTCGGACGAATAGGATGTTCATGAACCGATGACCCTATGTGTCTCTCATATGCACTAGATGCAAGTAGTGCATGAAAGAGACCCTTTGAATAGAAACCAATAATAAATATTCCTGATAAAGGAGAGGAAACCACCAATAAGGCTAATGGAATCCAAGATACTGCATGAATCCCAATGTGTGAATATATTTATTGTCATAAAACACAAGGGAAACTGTCCAGTCAACAACCAATGAGGAGATGTCAACTGTTGGGTTCAAGGTTACCTACCCATAATGAAAGTAGGACCAAGGTGCATGGTAGGACTACAACTTCACGTGATTCTGAGATACACTAAGGGTATGGCCAACATGCAAATTCAAGAGTTATGAGAAATGGCTAACACAGGCTTATAGACTTCCTTTGAACAAGAGAATGAGACATATGGATAACTCAAGAAGCATAAAATTGATGATAAAACGTCATGATGTAGGAGACATCAAGAAACTCTTCATAAGGACTGGAAGAATAGCCAGCCAGAGGAGTAAACTCTAAGTAACAATCTCATCTTCCTAAGGTCATGCTAAACCGAAAATTTGGATGACAGTGGACTCAAACATTTATGCTTTGTTTAAAGGCGACATGACTGTTGCCGATATTAGATAATATTATTTTCCCACCCATATTTTTTTTTCATAGGCAAATAAATGTTATGATATAGGAGAGGAAATGAGTGTCGCGAGTAAGAAACTAGCTCCAAACAATGGAACATACCTATGGTCAATGCAAGAAAATGCATGCAGGGCATGGACACTCAGGGGGATGTTTCGTCTTAGGGTACACGGTGTCAATATAAAAAGGATATATAAAAGGATTTGCTTGGCTAGTGGTGAAAATTGTTGAGGAAAGATGCTTATAATGAGCGGGAATCAACAATAGGTTCAATACTACAAGTAGGATGATGGAATGCGATTACAACTTAACTCCAAAGAATGTCCTTTTTCGTAGATTTAGTCCCCTAGGACCCAAAAAAAGTATAAAATAATACCCAGAAGAAATATTCTAGCCGATGGTGACTAGAGTATTCCTTTTTTGTAAGTAGTCTACTTGGTATGAAAAGGGTTAAACTTACACAAAATAATTGTCCTTTCAAATCCATTTAACGAGTGTGAAAGAGACAAATTCACTCAAAAACATTTTCATTTTTTAGAGAATTGGAAAAGAGATTAACCAAGACTCAAGGGGAATCGCATAGGTAACAGTCAGAATGATTGTGAGTAAGAATATGGGGTTTAAATGCAAAGTCATTTCATAACTAAAAGGAACTCCCGGTCCTATGGACTAAATTCTACATGGGAACCAAATAGCACAAAGGTTCTAACTAGGGAACCCATGTTTGGTAAGCCTCTACCACTTAATAACAAAACTTCTAGTAGTAGTAAGAAGGTTATGTGTCACTAATAAATGGGTTCATACCTAGGGTGTATGGATCATGGTCATGGGATGATGCAAGAGTGTAAGACGAAGTGAAGACCTATCCTATATGTTGGT
This sequence comes from Picea mariana, assembly GCA_032191745.1. NCBI lineage: Eukaryota > Viridiplantae > Streptophyta > Pinopsida > Pinales > Pinaceae > Picea > Picea mariana. Next base: position 38,683 of record JASDQU010506218.1, on the reverse strand, counting down.
GAAAGAATATACCTGTTGAAGGTATGAATGGGTGGTATGACACTAGAAACCACAAAAATTCTTGGACAAAACCACCAAAAACCAAGTCCTTCCACTACACTGTTAGTCCATAAGGTCAAAAAATTAGCACAAACTATAGGAAGTGAGTAAAAAATTTCTACTAATAGTAAAAATAGACCATTTTACCATACCATTTGAGTTTTTTCACCCACATAGTGCATTTTAGGCCATTTTTCCCAAGATAATCAAGTGTCAATTGCGAGAGCTACGATCAACAGAATCAACAACTGTCTAGACCAAGTAAGTTCACATCCCCTCTAATTCAATTTCAATGGTTTAAATTTCAATTTTAGTTCCCAGTTTTTGAGTATTAGAGGGCGTAATATGGAAATTAGGGCATATGCAGGTGACAATTCATCGGGTCGTGTATACGACCCCATATATGTGGGAAAAATGAATCATGTCAATTTTAAACCTATGAAGTAAAGAAATGCATACAAATTTTTAAGCAAAACAATAATTAATCAATGGCTTATACACATAATACACATAGATTTATGCTGGAAACCCTTAACCGAGAGAAAAACAACCTTCCTTGGTGTTGCACCTTTCAACTCTTCATTGTATTAATTTCACCATTCACCATACAATATATACAATATTTTAGGTATTCTGTAGCTACCAAAACCTTAATCCCTTAATCCGAGATTAATTTAGAAAACTGCTAAAAATAGAAAAATCCACTAAAATAGCAAAAACCACCCCAAAATTTGTTTTCAAGGCATTGCCTCGAAAGCTGTGCATAACTAGGGGGGGAAAACCTGCCCCCCCCCAGGACCCCCCAGGAAGGCGCCCGACGCACACGACACAAATATTGATGGAAGTTGGGATCATCAGACATAATTGTCGAATCTGACGTGCCCACACACACACATGCAAAGAATATAACACATACCCAACATTCTCCCACTTGTTTTTTTTTTTTGCACACAGGGGTTCACAGGATTGCATAGTCAAAAAATCTAGGGAAGCAATGCCCATTATTACTCTACATTAGGAGAACTTCTCTGTGCTCATAGACTTTTTCAATGAATCTGTAACATTCTTCAAAGTGTCAACCTTTTCCAACAACACCTTCTTTTCTTCAACCATGTCTCTCACAAAGTGATACTGAACATCAATATTCTTTGTCTTCAAATGATAAGTAGGCTTCTTTTCCAGGAAGATTTCACTCTAACTGTCACACTCTATTCTCACTATTTTTTGCACCAACCCAATACTTGAACACAATATTTGTAACCATACTTCTTCCTTGATTGCATGAGTAGCTGCCATGTATTCAGCTTCTGTAGTTGAGAGTTCCACTACAACCTTTCTTTTTCTCATCCAACTAATTTCTCCTCCAAATAGGTTAAACACATACCCACTTGTGGATCTTCTTCGATCTAGATCGCCAACCCAGTCTACATAAAAAAACCCATGTATTTCCACCACTCTGTCCAATCATGTTCTTCCTTGGTAGCACAATCCATAATTGGTAGTGCCACACAAATACCTGAAGACCCTCTTTACTGTTTTCCAATGCTCCTTCCCTGGTTTTGACATATACCTTCTCAAAAATCCCACCGCATGTGAAATGTTTGGTCTAGTAGAGACCATTGCATACATCAAATGACCAACTGCACTGGCATACAAAACATGGGACATGTCCTCTTCTTCTTCCTGTGTCTTGGGACATTGATCCGCAGATAAATTTACACCTATAGTAATAGGAACCTTGACTGGTTTACTTCTATGCATATTAAACCTCTGCAATATCGTCTCAACATATTTTCTCAGATTCAACCAGAGTTTCTTGTTAGCATGATCTCTTTTAATCTCCATTCCCAGAATGAATTTAGCAACACCAAGATCCTTCATGTCAAATTTGGAGGATAGTTGTGATTTCACCTCCTTGATAACATCCATGTTATTTCCTACCAGCAACATGTCATCAACATACAACACTACATAAATGAAGTGATTACCAACCTCATTGGAATATACATAGTGATCAACCCTGCTTCTCACAACTCCCAATACAAGGATGTATGTGTCAAACTTGTGGTACCACATCCTAGGTGATTTCTTCAGACCATATAGTGACTTCTTTAGCTTACATACCAGCTCTTTCTTTCCCTTCACTACAAAGCCTTCTGGCTGCTTCATGTAGATTTCTTCTTCCAGTTCCCCATTTAGGAATTTTGTCTTCACATCCATTTGTTCCACCTCAATATCAAAAGCATCAACAATAGATAAAAGAAATCTAATAGAACTTAACTTGGGAATAGGAGAAAAAATCTCACCAAAGTCAGTTCCCTCTACCTGGGAATAACCTTTTGCTACTAACCGAGCTTTGTATTTCTCCACTTTTCCTTCTTCATTAAACTTTTTCTTAAACAACCATTTTATACCAACAAATTTTATTCTAGTTGGAAACTCAACTATATCCCATGCCTCATTCTTATCCAAGGGATTCATTTCTTCAACCATGGCCTTCTTCCAGAGTTTACTATCCTTAGAATTCAATACTTCCCTGACAGTTCTGAGATCATTATTAGTAATAGATAAAGAAAAATTAGAACAAAAATCAAGTGGAATATACCTTTCCGGTTTCCTTCTTTCCCTCATTGATCTCCTCAATATTGGGGTATGAGGTTCTTCTTCTTCTGCTTCATATTCTTCAGATGATTTAGATTTTGCATCATCCAACTCAAACTCTAGTTTCTTAGGTTCTTCTTTCTTTGGTAGGAATTACTAGTTGGAAGCATATTTTACCTCTCTAAAAACAACATCTCGACTGTAAACAGTCTTCTTAGTTTTTGGGTTCCAAAGCTTATAACCTTTCACACCATCTTTATAACCCATAAAGATACACTTTTCAGCTTTAATATCCATCTTACTCCTATTTTCCTTTGGAACATGTACATAAGCATCAAAACCAAACACTCTAAGATGTTCAAGAGAGGGTTTCTTACCAGTCCATACCTTATGTGGAGTTTTATCATCTAGTGCTGATGAGGGTGATCAATTAATCAGGTAGCATGATGTAACCACTACCTCTGCCCATAATTCTTGTCCTAACTCGACACCACTAAGCATGCTCCTTTATTTTTCCATCAGTTTCATGTTCATCCTTTCTACAACTCCATTATACTGAGGTGTGTATGAATTAGTATTCTGCCTTGCTATATCACACTTCTTACATAATTCTTTGAATTCATTTCCGGAGAATCCTCCACCATTATTTGTCCTCAATAAATTTATTTTCTTCTCTGTCTGATTTTGTACCAGAGCCTTAAACTCTTTAAATTTATCAAATACCTCAAATTTCTTTCTAAGAAAATAAATCCATGTGTTCCTTGAGAAATCATCTATGAATGAAACATAATACACAAATTTACCTAGTGATGGAACATGCACAGGTCCAAACACATAATTGTGTATCAACTCTAAGATCCCCTTTGCTCTTGTAGCACCATATGGGAATCTTACTTGATTCTGTTTACCATATATGAAATGTTCGCAGAAATCAAAATCCAAAGTGAAATTAGACATACCTTCAACCATAACTTTATCGTGTAGTGTTTGAAGGCCCTTTTCTCCAATATGCCCCAGTCTTTGATGCCACAACATGGTCTTCTTTCTAGGGATAGTATTGGTCTTTTCTTCTTTATTTCTTTGCTTAGGGACAACAAAACTATTACACCCATTAGTATAAGTTCTTCCCAACAACTTGTATAGAGTTCCACACCAAACTCCCCTCATCAACACCATTTCTCCTTGTACCATCTTGCAAGTTCCCTTTCCCAATATAGTATCCACTCCTGCATCATCCAACTTTCTTACAAATATTAGGATCCTAGCTAGTTTTGGAATGTGTAGAACCCTAGGGAGAGTTATAATCCTTCCATATTTTAGCAACAACTTAACCCTTCCACGTCCCATGATTTTGGATATTGATTCATCTCCTAGGAATACATCACCACCATCATATTTTTCATATTCACATAACCACTCCCTGTGAGGAGTCATATGATATCACACACCTAAGTCGATTAACCATACACCACGGTCTGCATGTGTACTTGTAGATGCCAGGTAAACATCACCTCCTTATTCAGTCGAGTTTTTCACCTCTGTGGAAGAGGTATTATCATATCCCTTTGGTTTATCAACCTTCTTAGACTTGCAATATTCTTCTAATTCCTTGTTTTACAACACTTCCAACATTTCCTCAAATATTTTCCTCGAGACTTAGATATACCTATAGATTTATATCTCCCCCCCCCGAAGACTTACCAAGATTCCTGTCTTGGGTATGAACTCTTACAAATAAAGAATTTGTTCTCTGACTATCCATGCTTTTCTGCCTCATCTCTTCAGATAACAAGGATGCAACTACATCATCATACTTCAATGTAGATTGAGTGGTTCTACCAATTGTTACAACCAAATTATCCCAAGAGTTTGGAAAATAAAATAAAAAAGTAATACACTTATCTTCTTCTGCAATCATAATATTAATAGATACCAGTTGACTTACCAGAGTATTAAAGGCATTTATATGTTCTATCAAAGAATCTCCATCTTCGATCCTAAGATGATACAACTTATTTTGAAGAAACAAATTGTTTACCCAATACTTTGATTGATACAAATTCCCTAACTTATCCCATAGTTCCTTGGTTGTAGATTCTCCCGAGACATTCAACAAAACTGAATCTTTCAGGCAGATTTGAATAGTATGCCTTTATCTTATGTCCAACTTCTCCCAATCTTCCTTCGACATACCAGTAGGTGGTGTACTAGTAGTTTGTGTACTTCTAGGTTGTGTACCAGTCAACTATGTGCCGGTAGACTGCATACTAGTAGGATGTGTACAAGGATCCAAAACGATCCATTGTTCTTTGTCTACAAGAAGGTACTCCATCTTGAGCTTCCATAGCTCAAAGTTTTTACCGTTGAACTTCTCTATCTCGATTATAGAAGATATTTCCATTCCTCTTTATACACTCAAATCACCACTATAAAATCTCCCACTAAACCCAAATTTATCACATACCCAAGATAAACTTGATCTATCAATATCGAGTGAAACCCTTAGCAACAAAGGTGTCCCCCTGAAGCCAAAAATGAGCTTTGATACCACATGTATGTTTTAAACCTGTGAAGTAAAGCAATGCATACAGATTGTTAAAAAAAACATAAATTAATCAATGGCTCATACACAAAGTACACAGATTTACACTAGAAACCCTTAACCAGGAGAAAACTAGCCTTCCTTAGTGTCACACCTTTGAACTCTTCATTGTATTAATTCCACCATTCACCGTACAATATATACAATATTTTAGGTATTTTGTAGCTACCAAAACCCTAATCCCTTAATTCGGGATTAATTTAGAAAAACACTAAAAATAGCAAAATCCGCTAAAATAACAAAAAATGCCCCCAAAACAAATTTTGGGTCACTGCCCCGAAACCCATTGGCTTCGGGCTACTGCCCAGAGCCAAACATTGTGCGTAACCAGGGGGGGCAAACCTGCCCCCCCTAGGACCCCCCTAGGAAAGCGACCGATGCACACGACACAAATTTTGAAGGACGTTGGGATCATCAAACACAATTGTCGAATTTGACACACCCCCACACACACATGCAAAGAATATAACACATACCCAACAAATCCTATCTACATATATGCGACCCTATACGCGACTGTTACCAAGTTATCCCACGTACAAGTTCGTGAACATATTTTTGAAAGGTTTTAACTCAAAAAATGGCTTCTCCTTTGCAGAATGGTGATTGAAGGGAGGGAGAGGGAGCATGAAGATATAGATGCAGTAGTGGGAAGGGATGAAAGGGCCCAAAAAGATTTAAAAATATGTGGCCTTTATAAATTTTGGGCTCTCAAGGGAATGAGGGCTCAAGTGAGGTTACTCCAGTTGCTAGTAAACCCTTGGGATCTAGAGACAGAGTCCTTCAACCTCAATGGGAAGCCATTGAGGATTAAAGTGGATGATATATACTTCATCACAGTATTTTCTCACTGAGGGGAGGTAGTGAATATCAAGGCCCAAGGGGCTGGGGGTGGTATGACTATGGAGGAGTACATTTCCATCCACTATGTTGCAAGCAAAGATAAAGTAGGGAGCCAACTCCCAATCAGGGTGATCGAGAACCTGAGCTTAAATATCGTCGTGCTTATACTTACATGGATTTCGAGGTCGGTCTTGTTGCACCAGGCATCAAGTCCACTCATGTTTTATGCGGTGGAGTGTTTAAGACCCACTATTTATGACTAGTGTACCTCACTCTTGGCTAACATGAACAACTAGTTGACGGATTGCAAACAAGGGAAAAAGAGAAATTTCGTATTTTCATCCATTATTTGTAATTTTTTCTTTGAGAGGGTTCCCAACTTGATCCCTAGAGTTGATATTACTCCACATGGAAAACGTGATCCAACCATGTCACGGTGGACCGACATGATGAGGTGGCTAGGAGGTGGTGTTGAGGAAAAGATATGAAATGCTCTTACTCAAACGTTTTCATATCTTGCTTGGCTAAAACAAGATATATGAGAATATCACCCTATGTTTATAGCCATCAAAATTGATATCCTAATTCACGAGTATTGTTTACAAGTGCTTAGGCTATTTTTTTTATAAACAAAAGCTTGCTGAAAAAATCATTATTTATGTAATTTTTTGAACATATCAGACGCTGAAATAAATATAGAGACATAAGCAAAGACACCAAGTCAATAATCAAAACATATGAGACATAAATAAATCCTTTATTTCATTCTAATTCATCAAAGAATCGATCTCTTTACAAAATTTCATGGAGAAGTTTTGGACCAAAGTCAAACTTAGATGTCCCCGATGAAACATACAAAAGGACTTCTAAAAGAAAAAAGAACTTTAAAAGATGGATCATCTTTCCACATATTGTTTCCTACTCGAATCTGCACAATAGCCTTTTTCAGTCACGAAATCTAATTCACAAACAAACAAGTCTACACAGACTATCAAAGATATATCAACACCTTTGAAAAACAAGTGTTTGAATGATGTAATTCAGCCCTGAATCTTGTTGTCTATAATAGGACCCTTCTATCATAAAAAATAATTAGGCATCTAATGAATTAAGGAATGAATGAAAACTGAATTATCTCAACAAAAACTCAAAGAGAAAACCTTAGTATGCTTCTCCTTCTATTCTATTATTGTTCCTCCATTTCCTTTTGCCTTTAAGCAATTTAGAATTGGTTGAAGTAGTTGAACTACTTCCTTAGTTAAGTTAACTAAAACTCAACAAACTTTTAGTTAGGGGGAAAAGTAATAAATCATAATAAGGGTTTTTAAATAAATAATAACTACTAGGTGGGACCCCTTGTGACTCCCTTTGGATTTTAACAATCATAACACAACTAGTTAATTAAACAAAACATCCCTCCTTTTGACTCCCATCATCACATTCATATTTGACAATTTATCTCAATGATAACTAAAATTATTTCCAAAATATATTACCCATATATCCAAAAATAGTGTGTTGTCCAAAATTTCAAAAGTCAACTGTTCTCAACAATAAAATAAAATAAAAACTTAAAATCCATATTTTCCACTCTGAGAGGCAATATTTCCCTTGTTGTTGTTGTCACCTTTTGATATCTCTGAATATTCCTTAGGCCTAATCTCGCTGATCACATGAGAGAAATCATCCCTCAAATGCATGCGGGAGGACACAGATTTATCAGAGTCAATGAAGGGTGAGGAAGGGGAAACGATGGATTTTCCTTTGTCAGGGGCATGGTGGGCCTCGGTTTTGAACCTTTTGCTTGCATGGGGAGATTTAAATAGTGAGTGGAGAGGGGCATATTGAACAATTTGATTGATAGGCGGGGGAGCATGTAAAGACAAGTTAGGCTAGCCACGATGTTGGGAGACTGTCGGGTGGACAATCTCTTGCCATCCATCATTTTCAGGAACTTCAGGTTAAAATGAGACATGAGGAGGAATGGGAATACCATGGATCTATGGGGATTGGAAGGGGGGCCTTTCGGGCCTAGGTCGGACCACTCCTTGCCCAATCTAATTAAAAAAACCCAGCTTGAAATAGCTGGCCTAACTCTTGTGAATCTGCATCAAAGTGTATAGAGAATCTTGACCTTCTAGGGCCCCTGTTCCAATTACCTCTCCCTCGGTTACCTCTGCCATGACTACCTCTACTGGAAAATCTCATTCCTGTATGCGTAATTGATTATCAAATAGTTTCTTTAACAACCATACATGACAACTCTTTTAAAATATGAAATAAAATTTGGTTCAACAACATATCAGACTCATGCAATCCAATCCATACAAATTGTTTAATAGTTGTCAATGAGTAGGGGGTGAAAAAAAGGTTCTGGTATATGCGAGGGGTTGTATTCAGTGAAAAATGTTAAAATGAGGGGGAAAAGATCATGATTATTGCTCACAGACAACAAACAATCAACTATAATGTAAACCAAAGAATATATCACTATAATCCATCCCTACGATCTTAAACTATCATAATACAGAGTTTCCTTTAACTGTAATTAAATTTTAGGAACAGGGAGTGGACAATGAATATGGGAAGGCGAGGGGATTGTAATGGGAGAAACGTGAAATAATGGTAGGGAAAAGAGAGAATATTGTTCATAAAATCAATTAGGTAATCCATAAAAAAAAATTGTATTTAACACAAACGATCCAATGGCAACTAAACAATTACTGTGATCAATTAGACAATTACTGTGTGTTAACACTTGTTCACTGTACACATTTAAATCTTTATCACTTTTAATTAACATAGCGTCATCATATTCAAAATCAATATGACCTTCAACATCTTGTATAAATAATTATGCTCCTCTCATTTCTTCCATTTCATATTCAAAACAAAATCCCATTGAACACACAGTCATTTTTTTCAACTCTGTTTAGCATCAAAACCTTAACTACTTTCCATAAATTAATTCCTCAAATAAAAAACATACACAAGCTCTTTTAAAACATGCCTGATTCCATTCCTTCAATCAAATTTAACAATTAAATTGCAATGAAACCATACCACTAAAAGTATTGTGCCCATCTTTGATGGTGCAATAAAAAGATACAATGCATGATTTCCATAACTCATACACAGTGGAAATCCAAGGCATAATCATCAACACTTCAAATTGCAATAATCCCAATCGGGCAATTAAAACACACAGTAACAATGACCATCATTTCAATTTATGCCACACTGTAGGAAACATACAGACCAACGCATAACACAAAGGAGTATTTTTATGACTGTACCTATCTAATTAATCCCAATCAAACCATAAAACAATGTTGAATTGTCAATCCAACTGTCATAGTAAAAGAATGCAACAAATATACATCAACAATCATTTCTGATTGCAATTGTGTAATCAACACGATCAATGGAGCCAATAATCAAAACCATTTTTAATAATACTCAACAACTATAAAAGTCAACCAGATAATCGGAAGAATATAAATGGATCAATCTATCAAAATTGGGCTATGAATAATCAAGGGTTCGCTCAGTGGAACCATCATAGGAAGACTGGAGTCGACCATACCAACAACAAGTGAGAACCCTTCAAGACAACACGGTGGATATACAGGCATTATAACCCTTAACTCATATGATAGGGTGACAGTCTGACCTTAGGCATAAGGGACTATAAACAGAGAAGCAAAGGTTCCTTACTGGACACTAAACAATACTGAGAACATACATGGGCATAACCCTCGTGGTTTTCCCCAAAAACTAAATAATGATAATAGAAATGAAGAGCCAAGGTAATAGAAACCAACCCTAAAGCAATCCTCTTGACATAATAGCCACCATAACCAACTGTGCACAGACCAATAACATAAAACGAGCCTACGACCAGGTGGAAAACAATATGCAGTTCCCCAAAGGTGGTTAACAAATTACACAACAACCCCATAAACCAAATACAACTGGGTATGGTTACAAGAACTATGAGAAGATAGCCAACAAGTCCATATGGAATTAAAACCTCCAACAAAAACCCATAAAGACAACACAAAGCCTTCATGGCTTCCAGCACACAGAATAATCAATGAAATCGTGACTTCAACCATCAAATTTCCCATTTGCAAATAATAACACACAAACAACTATTCCAGATAAACACCATGAGTTTACACAGTTTCCAGACTTAAGAAAAACACAGACCAATACATCACGAAGCCAATATTTATTTCATAAACAGAGTGAGTTCATGGATGGAGAAAAAAACATACCTATAACCAAATGGCCTTAAAAATGAGATCTTGGTCGAGGAGTTCCTTCCTCGCCTAAATATCGGAGCTTAACCACAGCTAAAATCAATTGAACAATAGCCAAGCTAGGGTGATGGCCAGTGGGGGAAGTATGGAGTGACGTGTAGTAAATGCACATCACTTCCATACTCTCCTCATTCAATTACCTAGTACATGCCAGCCATCTAATAATTAATCCATTCCATTAATCCATGCATCGAAACTATCATTCATTGCTTGCCAAATGCGCCACTTAATCCATACTAGCCATTAATCCAAAACCGTACTACAACATATATCATTTGTGCTCCATATAACTCCAATAAAATCCTGTAGCCACTAACATTTCTAGTTAGGACTAACATCAACTCTTTTTAAATTTCAATTTCTCAAAGCATAGCAAGCATAGCATAGTTTTCTTTCTTAGATTTATTCCATATTTATTTTGTCTTTTGTTATGACTAACATGTGTTTTGTGCAGGTGTAACATGTAATAAATCATGGTGCTAATAGCATTGTAATAACAGTTAACATAATCCATCATGACATGGAATTTAGAGTCTAGAGCAACAGAACCAACACATAAAATGCATTATCTATCTACCTTTGTCGCAAATAGAACCAGTATTTCATCATCAATCATGTAGAACCCTGTAAGCAGTATCGAACAACAACATAACTATCAAATAAGAACCTGATCTAATCCCCCAATCTACAGGGGGGTCCCACCTACTAGTATTATATATATATCATTAGCTTATAAATAATAGGCTTTAGCAATACTTTGTGGGCGAAATCCTCGTTGCGATTTTTATCGTCAACAAACTCACGACTCCACAAGGAAATTTGTTTTCAACAGATTTAGAACTCGGAACACATGGTTTCATAGACCAAGAACAACAGATCAAGAATATATAACCAGGAAGATTATGCAACAGGGGGAAGTGAGCGGATTTAATGGAAAAATGACAGGGAATTTGGGAATAACTCATGAAAAATGTTAAGTATGAGGTTTTTTATCCCTGTATGCATAATATTTCAACCAAAATCTGCTCTTTACTTCAAGGAGAAAAATTTATGGACTTTCTCTTTTAAATTCTCAAATGGATGAAGAAATGGAAAAAAGAAGAGGGAGATAACCAATTTCTTTATAAGACAACAGTGAAAGCAGATAACAAATTCAAGTGTTCTTTTAGGGGGAACATCGTAACAGTTGTGTAAACTTGATTGTTATTGACTAACAATCTCTTGTAGGAGTGTCACTGTGGCATAATTGATCCAACATCTTATTTTTGACCAAAATCAACTAAAAGATGAAAAACCAATAAAAATCATGACATAATTAAGAATACAAAATTTGAAAAAGAAGAAATAAAATGACAGAAATGTAAAAGCAGTAGGAAACTTATCAAGAAGTAAGAAAAAATCAAACTATTGTAAAAGAAGAAATGAAAAAGAGTGAAAAAATGAAAGCAGAGTTAGACTACAAATATACAGAAAATCCAAACAGTGTTAAAACTTTTCAAGTTGGTTCCACGTCATGTTTCAAGTGAGAACCGTTAGTGCTGTAAGAAAACAATCGCTCCTTTAAACCTTTTAGAATGTAAGAGTTAGTACCCAGGACAAAAGTGATTTTGAAAGGACCCAGACATAACACTTGGAACTCCGAGGTAATTAATATCCCTTTAGAGTATATGATTAGATCATCAAGGTAAACATGAATAATTTTACCGATCAAATCATCAAAAGTTATTTGTATAGGTCTTTTAAAAATGGCACTTGCATCAGGTAAGACAGAAATCATATGTTCATAAGTCATGACACCCCAATTAGTAATAAAGGTGGTTTTATATTTATCTTCCCTTTCTACTTTGATTTGATTGTAACCGAAAAAATCGTCAAGTAAGGACATCATCTGTGACCCTGCGACTTGCTGAAAAACATTTCCATGTTAGGGAGAGGAAAGTGATCTTTTATACTAGCTTGATTTATCATGTGAAAATCAATTCCTAATCTGAGCTAATCGGTTGTTTTCCGAACATGAACCAAATTGGAAACCCATTCAGAATACTTGATCAAAAATATGATCCCAACCTTCAAGAGATTTTCCAACTCCTTTCAAATAGTTTCTTCTAGTGGAGGGTTGATCGGCATTTTTTTTTCCTAACTGGTTTTATGCCTTCATTGATGGGAATGGCATGTTGTATAAGACCATGATCAAAACCACAAAGATCCTCATAAGACTAAGAGAAAACATCTTGAAATTCACCAAGTAGCTCAGAAAACTTCATTTTATCTTCGTCGGAACATTGGGCACCTATTTTAACATTCTTTGGAGACTAGGGTGTCCCAATGTTTAGGGAGATGGTTTCACCCACCTTCCTTTTCAACTCCTCTTCTTTCCATTTCACTTTATTTTCTACATCACTTGATGAAAACGAACTCTCTAGAGGAGTCAAGGATTAAGGAATATTGTTATATTCTATGGATATGATTTCCTTGGGCTTATAGGGTTCATTTTGAATGAAAGTGTGGGTTCTCTCATCGCTAGGGAAGACATGCCAATATTCTATATTTTCAGGGATATGTGGACGATATAGAGATTGGAAAGTACAATCAGGTCTATGTGGCAGAAGTTTTCAATTAGGAGAGGCTTCAAAAACAACTAATTGATCAACCATTGAGTTCAATTCACTCTTGACATGAATGATGTTAAAAGATAATAGGTTCAAGATAAGTTCCCAAATAGTTTGGGTATATCATTTCATCCACTTGTTGCTAGGAGTGTATATCTTACGTACAAGGTTCACAACAAGCTCAGAATCTCCAAAACCTAAAAGGTGACAACAACCAATATTATAGGTGTTTTCAATGGTTAATAATAAAGATTTGAATTCAGTGACATTGTTTGTGCAAGAAAACTCCAACCTGTAAGAAAAATTGTGAATCTTCCCAACAAGAGAGTATAAGATTATGCTAGTTCCGTTACCTTCACTAGAGCACGAACCATCGAAGTTCATGTGCCACATACTATCATATAAATCAATTTGTTCCAAGGGGATATTATCTTCCTCAACAAAAATGGAATACACCCCTAGGTCCTCTTCGATATAGTTCACATTAGGTTGTGAAACACTTTCTATGTAAGGTGAAATCCTTCCTTCTCTAAGGACTATAATGTTTTTTCTATTCCGAGGAATGGACAATTGTGTCTCGTCGAGTGATAGGTATCCACCCATCAAAGCATGCCAATCTCTTCCCAAGATGATTGAGTAATTGGTTATTGGAATGTCAATTACCTAAATGCTAAGGGTTTTCCTTATTTCAGGGTGTGTGCACAAAACTAATGTCACATCTTTAATCTCACCTATGGTTGTTTGTTGTAGACTATTATAAGAGAGCATTCTCCTGGTGTTTTCATTTTTAGAAGACAATCCTAGTTCTTCCATAATAATCTTCAACATCACACTTGGGCCCGAACCGCCATCAATGAGGCAACAATGGGTGATCTTATCCATAATCTTTACATAAATGTAAAAAGGGGGATTTTTTACAGGGTATCTAAAGTTATGTACACCTACTTTATTTATAGATGTATCCTCTTCATTCACCTCTTCAGAGAGGTTGGATACAATGAAAGCCTTTCCTTCCATGAATTGTTTTAGATGCCTCTATTGTTTAGGGATGACAGCCATGTGTAGGATGGTGGCATTTTCTTTGATGTTGGAAAAATGATTCAAAATATTTTATTTGGAAGAGGGGAGAGGGGAAATTGTTCCTTGACTGTTAGGAACCTTAGGAACCTGAACCATAGCAGCTGGTGATGATGAGCTTGGGATAGAAGAATTGCGGGGAGGATCATATTTGCCTTCGGGAGCATAGGATTTGTTCCTAGTATTGATGATCATGACATCCTATGGCTCTGCAAAGTCTCAGAAAACGATGGTAGTTTCTTGTCTTTTACCAAAGATCTTATCTCTAGTGCTCTTCCTTACCTCACATGTGGCTTGCTCATGGTGTTCATTGCAAAAGTTACACCAACTTTGAGGCAAGATAGCTTTAGGCTGAAAATTATTTTCAATTGGATTTATAAAGGGAGGTGTAGAAGAGGATGAAGCTCCATGGGTTAGAGGGGAGACATTTCCCTTTCTCTCATATGCTATCATATGATTATTCATATCTTGTACTAGTTGTAAGAGGGCAGGCATGTGTGTCTATTTAACCAATTATCCCTGGGGAAGACCTGTTCTTTTGAGTTATTCCTCATACTCTAAACAAGTATGTAGAGAGAAACTGAGGTTATCAATGCCTTTTTCCTCAAGCCTATGACGATAGGGGAAAGGTAATGCATTGTAGTAATAAATGAAATAAGCTTGGTTTTGAGGTCGAATAAGTTTATGGATTTGATTGTATAACTTAGTGAAATGCAAGTGGAAGGACTTGATGGTCTCACCATCTTTATAGGCGATGTTATTGTAAGCCCATAACTGCTCAGCTGGGATTTTAGATTGCCCATAGGTGGACCTGAACCAATAAACTAACTCCTCCCAATTAGACAAGATCTTAGGAGGAAGTTCAAATAAATCGGCCGCAGCCTTTCCTTCCAAGGAATTGATGAATAAGCACATCCAAGTATCATTGTCATTGGCTCCTATGTTGTGACAAGCATTAGAAAATGCCACCAATTGTTCTTTTGTAGTGACAGTGTTATTTCTTGAAAACCTAGGGAGATGCTCTTTGAATTTAGGAAGTGGGCGAGTAACAGGTGATAGGTTAAGAGGAGAGGACACATGCCATCGTGTGGTTGTGGCATCTTCTTCAAACTTAAAAATCCCATACTTTTAAATGAATTTGGTGGGATTTGTGGTAGATTGGAGAAGGATATGGTGTCTATATAAGATACCAATCATAGATGAAGCTAAGGACTGAGAGGAGGAAGCACTTCTAGTGTCACTAGAGCCACCACTAGATGCCATCTTGTGGATGATAGGTGAGGGAGAAAAGGACATATTGGATGAATCAGAGAAATTTCTCCTTAGATCACTTTGTTTTATTGATAACACAACGTTCCTCCTTCCTATTTTAGCAATATGATTAATTTCAGGTGATAAGCCTCTTCTTCTTGTAGAAACACGAGAGTCTAAGGACATGAAAGTAAGGCCAAAACTGGAGGAACAAGAAGGTTACTACTGATTTCTAGGTTGTCTACATCTAGCTTCCCAATCTTCTTGGGCACTAATATGTTGTTCAATTATTTCCCATTAATGATTAAGATTAGCACGAGTATTGGCAGTGTCTAAAATGGTGTTGAACAAATTCAAAGCAATGATTGTCTGATCTTGAAGACCGGGCTCAATATTGGGTTGCCTTGCAACATGCACAGTCATTACTAACATAGTCAAAGAATCAATATTAGAAAAAATAAATGTATTCGATGCTAATCAAGCATAAAAATTAACCAGAGAGATATTGAAGATCTCCCCAGTATGGTCGCCAAATAAATGTTGAGAAAAAGATATGAAATGATCTTACTCAAACATTTTCAGATCCTACTTGGATAATGCAAGATAGACGAGAATATCACCCTATGTTTATAGCCATCAAAATTGATATCCTAATTCACGAGTATTGTTTACAAGTGCTTAGGCTGTTTTTTTATAAACAAAATCTTGCTGAAAAAATCAATATTTATGTAATTTTCTGAACATATCAGATGTTGAAATAAATATAGAGACAGAAGTAAAGACACCAAGTCAATAATAAAAACAGATGAGACATTAAGAAATCCTTTATTTCATTCCAATTCATCAAATAATCGTTCTCTTTACAAAATTTCCCGAGGAAGTTTTGGACCAAAGTCAAACTTAGACGTCCTCGATGAAACATACAAAAAGAATTCTGACAAAAAATCAAAAATTGAACTTTAAAAGCTGGATTATCTTGCCACATATTGCTTCCCACTTGACTCTGCACAATAGCCTTTGTTGGTCATGAAATCTAATTCACAAACAGACAAGTCTACACAGACTATCAAAGATAGATCAATACCTCTAAAAAACAAGTGTCTGAATGATATAATTCAGCCCTGAATATTGTTGTCTACAATAGGACCTTTCTATCATAAAAAAGAATTAGGCTTCTAATGAATTAAGGAATGAATGGAAACTGAATTATCTCAACAAAAAATCAAAGAGAAAACCTTAGTATGCTTCTTCTATTCTTCTCTTGTTCCTCCCTTTCCTTTTGCCTTTAAGCAAATTCGAATTGGTTGAAGTAGCTGAACTACTTCCTTAGTTAAGTTAACTAAAACTCAACAAGATTTTAGTTAGAGGGAAAAGTAACAAATCATAATAAGGGTTTTAAAATAAATAATAACTAGTAGGTGGGACCCCTTGTGACTCCCTTTAGCTTTTAACAATCATAACACAACTAGTTAATTAAACAAAACATCCCTCCTTGTGACTCCGATCATCACATTCATATTTGAAAATTTATCTCAATGATAACATAAATTATTTCCAAATTGTATTACCCATATATCCAAAAATAGTTTGTTGTCCAAAATTTCAAAGGTCAACTGTTCTCAACAATAAAATAAAAAAAACTTAAAATCCATATTTTCCACTCTAGGAGGCTATCTTTCCCTTGTTGTTGCTGTCACCTTTTGATATCTCTGAATTTTCCTTAGGTTATGTGGAGCCTTTAGGCCTAATCTCGTTGATCACATGAGAGAAATCATCCCTCAAATGCATGCGGGAGGACATGGATTTATCAGAGCCATTGGAGAGTGAGGAAGGGGAAAAAATGGATTTTCCTTTGTCAGGGGCATGGTAGGCCTCGGTTTTCAACCTTTTGCTCACATGGGAAGACTAAATTGGTGAGTGGATAGGGGAAGATTGGAAAATTTGATTGATAGGTAGGGGAGCAAGTAAAGACAAGTTAGGCCAACCACGATGTTGGGAGACTACGAGGTGGACAATCTCTTTCCATCCATTATTTTAAGGAAATTTAGGTTGCAATGAGACATGAGGAGGCACGAGAATACCAGGGACCTGTGGGGATTGGAAGGGGGGCCTTCCGGTCTACATTGGACCACTCCTTTCCCAATCCAATTAAAAAAACCCATCTTGAAATAGCTGGCCTAACTCTTGCAATTCTGCATCAAAGTGTATAGATAATCTTGGCCTTCTAGGGCCCCTATTCCAATTACCTCTCCCTCGATTACCGCTTACATGGATACCTCTACTGAAAAATCTCATTCTTGTATGTGTAATTGATTAGCAAATAGTTTCTTTAACAACCATACATGACAACTCTTTTAAAATATTAAATAAAATTTGGCTAAGCAACATATCAGACTCATGCAATCCAATCCACACAAATTTTTTAATAGTTGTCAATGAGCAAGGGGTGAACCAAAGGTTTTGGGATATGCGGGGGGTTTTATTAAGCGAAAAATGTTAAAATGAGCGGGGAAAGATCATGATTACTACTCACAGACAACAAACAATCAACTGTAATGTAAACCAAAGAATATATCACTGTAATCCATCCCTGGGATCTTAAACTATCATAATACAGAGTCTCCTTTAACTGTAATTAAATTTTAGGAACAAGAAGTGGACAATGAATATGGGAAGACGATAGGATTGTAATGGGCGAAAAGTGAAATAATGGTAGGGAAAAGAGAAAATAGTGTTCATAAAATCAATTAGGTAATCCATAAAACAATTATGTATTTAATGCAAACGATCCAATGCCAACTAAAATATTATTGTGATCAATTAGACAATTAATGTGTGTTAACACTTGTTCACTGTACACATTTAAATATTTAACACGTTTAATTAAGACAGTGTCATCATATTCAAAATCAATATGACCTTCAACATGTTGTATAAATAATTATGTTCCTCTCATTTCTTCCATTTCATATTCAAAACAAAATCCCAATGAACACACAGTCATTTGTTTCAACTATGTTCAACATTAAAACCTTAACCACTGTCCATAAATTAATTGCTCAAATCAAACACAAACACAATCTTTTTTAAAACATGCCTGATTCCATTCCTTCAATCAAATTTAACAATTAAATTGCAATGAAACCATACCACTAAAAATCTTGTGCCCATATCTGATGGTGCAATAAAAGGATGCGATGCACACTATCCATAACTCATACCTAGTGGACAGCCAGGCCACAATCATCAACACTTCAAATTGAAATAATCTCGATCGGGAAATTAAAACACATAGTAACAACGACCATCATTTCAATTTATGCCACGTTGTAGGAAACATACGAACCAACTCATAATGAAAAGGAGTATTTATGTGACTGTACCTGTCTAATTACTCCCAATCAAACCATAAAACGATGTTGACTTGACAATCCAACTGTCACAATAAAATAATGAAATGACTATACAAAAACAATCATTTCTAATTGGAATTGTGTAATCAACCCGATCAACAGAGCCAACAATCAAAAACATTGTTAATAATACCCAAAAACTATAACAATCAACTAGATAATCGACAAAATATAACTGGCTCAATTTATCAAAATCGGGCTCTGAATAATCAAGGCTTCGCTCGGTGGAACCATCACAGGTAGACTAGAGTCGACCATACCAATAGCAGGTGAGAACCCTTCAAGACAACACGGTGGACATATAGTCATTATAACCCTTAACTCGTATGATAGGGTGACAATTGGACCTAAGGCAGGAGGGACTATGAACAGAGGAGAAAAGGTTCCTTACTGGCCACTAAACAATACCGAGAACACACATGGGCATAACCCTCGTGGTTTTCCCCAAAAACTGGATAATGTTGATAGAAATGCAGAGCCAAGGTAATAAAAATCAACCCTAAAGTAAGCCTCTCAGCATAATAGCCACCATAACCAACTGTGCAGAGACCAATAACATAAAATGAGCCCACGACCAGGTGGAAAATGATATGTAGTGCCCCAAAGGTGGTTCAAAAATTACACAACAACCCCATAAACCAAATATGACTAGGTGTGGTTAAAAGAACTGTGAGAATATGACCAACAAGTCTATATGGAATGAAACCCTCCAAAAAAAACCCATAAAGGAAAAAAAGAGCCTTCATGGCTTCCACCACACAGAATAATCAATGACATCGTGACTTCAACCATCAAATTTCCCATTTGCAACGAATAACACATAAACGACTATTCTAGAGAAACACCATGAGTTTACACAGTTTCTAGCCTTAAGAAAAATACAGTCCAATAAATCACCGAGCCAATATTTATTTCATAAATAAAGCGAGTTCATGGATGGAGAAAAAAACATACCAGTAACCAAATGGCCTTAAAAATGCGAGCTTGGTCGAGCAACTCCTTCCTCGCCTGAGTATCGGAACTTAACCACAACAAAAATCAATTGAACAATAGCCAAGCTAGGGTGACGACCAATGGGGGAATTATGGAGTGACATGTATTAAATACACATCACTTCCATCCTCTCCTCATTCAATTACGTAGTACACGCCAACCAACCAACAATTAATCCATTCCATTAATCCATGCATCAAAACTAATATTCATTTCTTGCCAAATGCGCCACCCGATCCATACTAGCCATTAATCCAAAACCATACTATAACATATATCATATGTGCCCCATATAACTCTAATAAAATTGTTTAGCCACTAACATTTCTAGTTAGGACTAACATCAACTCTTTTTAAATTTCAATTTCTCATACCATACCATAGCATAACATAGTTTCCTTTCTTAGATGTATTCCATATTTCTTTTATCTTTTGTTATGACTAACATGTGTTTTGTGCAGGTGTAACATGTAATAAATCATGGCGCCAATAACATTGTAATAACAGTTAGCATAAGACATCATGACATGGAATTTAGAGTCTGGAGAAACAAAACCAATAGATAACATGCATTATCCATCTGCCATTTGTCACAAATAGAACCAATATTTCATCATAAATAATGTAGAACCTTGTAAGAAGTGTCGAACAACAGCATAACTATCAAATAAGAACCTGATGTGATCCTCCAATATACAAGGGGGTCCCACCTACTAGTATTATATATATCATTAGCTTATAAATAATAGGCTTTAGCAATACTTTGCGGGCGAAATCGTCGTTGCGATTTTTATCGTCAACAGGTGGTAGGGTGTCAACCCCCTACAATGGTGAGTTCTTTTTCTGGTGGTGCCGACAGGTCATATCCATTGAGGACTAAAATTATGGTGGGATCTACTACAAAGGGGATCCAGACATGCCTTTGGCACCAGGTTTCTCCTACGATGATATTGGTAAGAAATATTTTTATATATTTCAAATTTTTTTGTTTTTCAATAAAAATAAAAAAAACACAAATATTTTTGTATGGTATCAAGTATTAAAAATTGCTTTGTTATGTAGATGTAGGTTCATGATGGTCAGAGGGATTCCCATGACACCGAAAGAGGAGCCAAGGAGATGAGAATGTGGGAGGAGATGCTAAGAGAGTGTTGTGGAATGTGTAGGGGAACCTATCTTGATTGATGCACATGATTTCTATGGTTCAAGTGGAGGATCTTCCAGAGGTGATGCATCGACAGGTGGTGGGTGTACGTTGTGCATGGGTGGGAATCTTCTAGCATATCGCAAACGTCATAGTGTGCTATCATGATACACATCTGGTGCCACTGACGTAGATTCCATGGTCATATTATATATCGGCCATATATATATATTGAGGGTGTGAGTGCCATTTTGTACCATGACACCATATTTTTTGAAAGGATGAAATATAAAAAAAATTGGTCTTCAAATTTACTTATATATGTTACAATGTGTACATGCATGAATGTGTTTTATTTTCTTAGTTATGTGACAAATTCCAATCTAAAATATAATTAGAATATGCATTAGATACATGAGTAGAACTTCTAGTTATGTGATTATAAGTAAGAAAATCAAAGTATTGTTCCAATATTCATACCCATAATAATAGTCGGAGTACAGTAGGGTATCACACACGGTAACAATCGTTTAACTGACATACGACTAACTGGGAGTCCAAGAAGACCTCTGAAGACTAAACACCATTTCACATGGTATTTAGT
>JASDQU010506218.1:4102-17082 GCA_032191745.1 Picea mariana | reverse complement strand
ACTGCCACGTGTCACTCTGATTCGTGACTTACATGTGCCTGAAATGTTGAATCATTCTGACACTTGTCATTACCTGGTTGTGCTACGTGTTCCTAGCTGATGTGGTATGCTGACATGAGTCAGATCGACGGTCCAGATCACATCTTGATCTGACGGTTCAGATTCAGTCAGGATTTCACACATCGCGATTTCTACACTCTTGTCGTTCAATGTTTTTGTCACTTCAAATTCTCGATCCACGAAACTCCGAAATGGACTGAGATCGACGGTCTAGATCAAACCTTGATTCAATGGCTGCGATTAAATCGTGATTTCACAATTCTTGTTGCATTTTTTCTTTTCCCTCTCCATGTTGTGATTCGCGAAACTCCGATATGGAGTTGGATCAATGGTCCAGATCTGATCTTGGTTCAATGGCTACGATTAAGTCACGATTTTTCATATCGTGAAATTGGGATTTATGTGGATGATATTACTTGACATATCCAACTCTCGATCCCCGAAACTCCGACATGGACTGGAATCAACAGTCCAGATTCAACCTTAATCTAACGGCTAATATTAAATCGCGATTTCAGATATCACGATTTTGAGAGGTTAGGGAACATCATTCTTTTGACTCTCCAGTCAGCGAACTAACGATCTATCTCCACGTGTCCTTCCTGTAGATGGATGGTCCTCCTTAGTTTGGGATTTTGTGAGCCCTCTAATCCTTGCACTTTAAAGAACGTGCAGGTTCTCCTCGATCCAACGGTGGTCGGACCCTACGCTCGGATCTAACGCCCAAGATCTATCCTCCATATCTGCATGCTCCTCTTGTCTACATTGAGATCTGACAGTTATCGAGAATTTGGGATGGGATCCAATGATCACTGACGCTTCTCCTCCAAGATTATGCATCCTCCTTACTTGGAAGAATTTCTAAGTGTCAAAGGCCTCTACCTTTGATCCGCTTGTGATCCTAAGTACGCTATCTCCCTTGAGCTTTAGCCATGAGTTAACCTCATTCCTGGTGCACACCTACGCACTGCATTTGAATCTGCGCTAATTCCTCCTAAGCTTACGTTGTTCCTATTTTTCCATCGATGCACACTCTAATCCTGCCATCAATGACAAGCGCATACTGCCTGCCCGTCTATTGCATTCTTCCTATACTCATGCCATCTTTACTGTTGTACTTGCCATCAATGACAAGCATATGCTACCTTTTAAACATTTGCCAACAATGGTGTCACATAATATCTCTATAACGATGTTATACTTAGCCACATTATTCGTTGATGGATCCAGCCGAGCACCATCTGAAGGCACCAGTTGGCCCTCGGGTGAGTAAAATGAACCAAGTGACAGAAGCCATGTTTCACGTATGATGACTGAAACTATCCTTAAATCCTAAGTAAACTGAAGACTCCATTTAAATCTACCAACCAAGAGAAAACTTGATAAGCAAGATGATGACACAAAGGAAAAGATGTATATACACTAAGATACACTAGTATACAAAAGGTCACACCGAATATTTAAGGGCTCAAGTGTAATACCTTTTAAGGTAGAGCCCATTTTTGGGCTCATCCAACATATTCCATTAATAATATTCCAATTCATATGCTCCTTTCTCTAATACACGTCACACGATATAAGGAGCGTGCCACATGGGGTTAAAATTGCCTACCCCTAATGGTTCTTTGGATTGATCATACAAGAGAACCAAGTCACCCACAACATACTGCTGAGATTAGAAAGACCTATCATACTGAAGCTTTACACGTCATTTTTTTTCTCTTTGATAGATGTGGAGGCATCTCGATGGTGCTCATCGAGACACTCTAGGTGTACAAGGCCTTCTTCAATATCAGATGTGTTAGGTAGGAGGTCAATTTCCAACTTGAGGGAAGGCATTTCACATTCAATTAGAAGAATCGAATCCATGACATGTACTAACTAAAAAGAAGAGAAACTGGTGGAAGTCTTTACTGAGGTTCGATATTCCCAAAGTGCAGGGTAAAGAATCATATGCCAGTCAAATTTACTCTAGTTGGAAATTTTTTGCAAGATCGTATTGAGAGTTTTATTCACTGCCTCTACTTGTCCATTTTTCTAGGGATAGTAATGGGAAGAATGACCGTGATTAAACCCCAATTTTGATGCTAACTCTTTCATCATTTCATTCTGAAAGTGACTTCCATGATTAGTGAAAATATCTCTTGAAATTCTAAACTGGGATATAATTTGGTTGAATATGAAGAATGGTGCAGTCTTACCATTGAATTTAATGGTAGGCATGGCCTCTACCCATTTAGTAAAGTAATCCACAAACATAATGATATGATGATGCCCCCCAGATGAAGTTGGGTTACAGTACATAAAATATACCCCGCACTTGGTGAAGGGACCGATGATGATGACTAGGTGAAGAGGGGTTGGGTGCAAGTGCATTTTCCAAGCAAACATCTAGCAAAGGTGACACTTCTTGACTGCTTCAACACAATATTTAAAAATTGACGGCCAAAAATAACCGGTTTGCAATATTTTTTGTGTTGTCGCAAGCCCAGATAAATGACCACCACAATCCCCATTATGAAATTCATTGAGAACATACTCACCTTCTTCGTGAGTTAAGAAACAACATAAAATATTATCTACTCCTCAATGATACAAAGTGTCGTCGATGATAAGGTAGTTTTTAGCTCGATGACATATATGTCATCGATCGTCTCTCAACAAATGTTGGGATAGATTCAAGGTTTGAATATAAATTAGAATGTCTCTATACCATGGGAATGAATATGAGATAAGGAATATATGTTCATCCATGAACAAATTGTCATGAAAAATGTCCTCATCTAGTTGAGGGAAGTTTGATATAAACTCGACAAAAACTAGTGATTTCTTAGACTTCACGGAAGATAAATCGAGATCAAACTCTTGCAAAATAACAATCCACTTATTGTATTTCACCCCTATGATACACTTGGGGAGGATGTATTGATAATGGATTGATATCCACAACTACGGTAGTTTTTCAAAGTAATATATAATGTCGCAATATTTGAACTGCATGTACGACGACCAAGGCTAGTTTCTCTATGTGAATATTTAAGTTCAGGACCGACTAGGTTTTTACTGAGATAGTAGAAACTTTTCTCATGGAGATCATCATCCTATTGAAATATAACCATACCAATTGACCCTTCGAACGTGGAAATATAAAGAAAATAGTCTCTATTGTAGTCTGGAGGCTTCAACAGAGGTGTCGATACCAAAGATTTCTGAAGAGCATCAAAATATTCCCGGGCTCGCTCATCCCATATAAATAGAGTATCCTTCTTCAAAAGATGCATGAAACCCTTAGTTAAATTGGCATAGTTCACTATGAACCGATGCATAAAATTAGCCTTCCCATGTAAACATTGAAGTTGTCGAATATTACGCAAGGGAGGAAATCGAAGTATTGCCTCAACCTTCATAGGATATACCATGGTCCCATGCTCAGACACTAATAATCCTAAAATATGTCCAGACCTAATGTAGAAGATGCACTTGTGAGGGTTCAACCGAATGCGATAGTAACGACATCTCTCCAGTACTAATCAAAGGTGAGTAGAGTGATATATTCTCTTGCGAGAGTGAGAAGCAAGATCATTTAGGTAAGCTTCGAAAATATGATTGAGATAATGAAAATAAAAGGTCATGGCACTTTGGAAGGTTTCTTTGGCATTTTTAAGGCCAAAATGGATTTTTTGGTATGAAAAAGTACCCTGAGGACAAATAAACGTCATCTTATGTTGATCCTTGGGTTTGATTTGAATTTGATTATATCATGAAAATTTGTTCATAGAGAAAAGTATTCTCTTCCTGCACGCTCATCAATAATCTATTCAATGAAAGGAGTCGGGAAGTTATCTTTAGGAGAGACCTTGTTCAGGTCTCAAAAATCCATACATACGCGGATGGTTCCTTGTTTTCTATTCACGGGAGCAGGGTTGGACACCCATTCAGTCAAGGGAACTGGGTAGATGAAGCCAACACTAAGTAGCTTCTCTACCTCTACCTTAATAACAGGGGTCCTCCAAGGATTAAAATATTTAAGATGTTTTCAAACAGGTCTAACATCCGGATAGGTATTAATCTCATGTTAGACAATGCTAAGGTTGATCCCTAACATCTCTTCATACGACCTAGAGAATAAATCATGAAATTCTTTGAAGAGATCAGTGTAGATATGAATTTCTTCAGGAGAACAATCCACACCGATATATATGTTCTCAATTTTACCAAGAATTCGAGAGATGTCAATCGTGACGGTAGGAGAAACATTCTCCATGTTTCCTTCCCCATAAATACCATGTGTATCTAATGGAACCACAATGTGACTAACCATATCACTCATGGTAGATCTAAAGTCATCCTGTTCGATCCTAACAATCTCTGGGAGGAAATAGGAGTGTTGATGCATATTGTCCCAAGGCCTATCATGACCATACATGGCCTCTAAGATGGCTTCATATGAGGGTAAAGTATCATCGAGGAAATCATGTGAACAAGAATATTGGATGGCCCATACGGGCTCTAGAAAAAGATCCACCTCATTCTTCCACGAGGAGAAAGGATCCAGGTCAGCAGTAGCATCAAGAATAGAATGATATGAAACTTCTATCACTGACAATGACATTTCCATCCCAATGTGTGACTGACCTTCATATGACATAGTCGGGGAAGGTAGGGTCCAAGGGTCTTTTAAATACGAATTACGGAAAGGAACGAACCTCATTGACAATGAAGAATCACTGTAAATCGCATGAATGTGGTGAATTGGTGTCACGAAATAAAAGCTACATATGAGAGAGAAATAAATTTCAACACCAACATCCTCAGTTTTCGGTTGAGAATTATCGATCACAGGGACCAAAGGTCGAAATGATGCATTAGGAATAGCATGTGCAAGGGAAAATTGATCAATTGTCACTATTTTCCCTTCGTGAGGAAAACATAAAGTGTGAAAAATGGATGGCATGAATGTTTTCATGGAATAAGCCCAATTATGCCCTAGGAGTAAATTATAGTCAAGGGTTGCATCAACCATCTCGACATCAACCTCCACTGTCTTTCCACCTAAATGGACTGGAAAAGTGGAAAGAATTTTGTGGGTTCGGAACGAACGCCCATAAAAAGAGGTCAACATAGTAATATATTGGGATAGAGTCAAAGAGCCAGTGGATTTCCAATAGGTTAGGGACATCACACACGTCGCAACACCTTCATCAATTATAATGCATTTGATGGTAATTTTCATGTACTCCACATGGATTTGAAAAGCCACATGGTTAGGTAAACGAGGCCTAACATTCATGACGTCAAACTTAATAACCTTCGAGCCATAAGGGTCTAGAGCTCCTAAAGAAGATAACAAGGAGTTCCTTTGTGAAGGACATGTTCGTAGCACTTCCAAAGTCGACATTGCACAAGGGGTTTGACCCAGACCTTCAACAATCGAATAGTTATAGGAAGCTCTAGCATTAGGATTGTGGGAAGAGAAATTTAGTACTCCTTTCAAAATACGAGGCAAAGGTTTCGAATTTTCGATATACAACGGTGTTTCTAGAGGAGGAGGAGACTCTAGACCTACAACAGTCTGTGAAGAACTGTAATCACGAGATCGAGTGGCTACATCAATATGAGACTTGACCATATTGACACATAGATGGCCACCTTCATGTGTCGAGGGGTTTTGACTCTCGCTCGATGCATTTCCAATGTTGGAGTTCCCTAAGGCCATGTGCCGATTATGTTGAAACAAATTTGTCAGCACAATGGGTGGCTATGATAAGATCCTTGAGGCTTCCTAGATTTTGCGGCCTAGGTGGTAAGGTGATCATAATTAAAAAGTTTACAAGGAAACTTCACCTTCCATTTTTCTTTCTATCCCTCACCAACATTATTATTTGATCTATCATTGTTGGTGTCATCCTTGGCTTTGTTATTATTTTTCCCACCATTATGATTATTATCTCATCCTTTCCTTCTATTCCCTCCTAGTTGTTGGTTACCATTTGGGTTAGCCGACGACAATAGAAAATGTGCATCCGTCGACTAAGTGGGAGTGGAGGATGAAGCCGAAGCTTGTCCTTCTACATGTTGTCTTAGAGAAAAATCTTTCAACTGGTTTGTCACCAAATCTATATACTTATCATTTGGAGAGCCTATGATTCCATTGACATGAGGCCCTGAATTTTTTCTAGGGACATAGTTCGACCGTGGTGCGTCGGTAAGAATTTCATACAACATCCAAGATTGAGAATATATGAGGTCCAATTGTTGGGATTTGAAAATAGCTTCTTCCTCAGATGTTACTTCGGATGTAGATGCATCCTTCGAAACATAAGGAAATGAGGACTTAAGGAACCACTCCAATAAAAAATATAGAGGAATGTAGGATTTTATCAACCTCTTCCATCTACGCCACTCTTGGATATGATCCAAGATATGAGTGGCTTTATCTTGGCAGAGGGTCGAAAAATGTTCTATGCTGACATTATAATGAACTGACAAATGGAAGTGGTTGAGAGAGACCAAAACCATGTGATTAAAGTTTCTGTTCATTCCCCCCAGTATCTCAATGTACCATTTCACGGTGACCCCCATGAGGGTGCGTTGAAATAGCCTCAAACAAATAAAATCGTCATTCAAGGTGTTAGCCGAGCACAAAATATGAAAATTAGTGACATGATCACCTAGATCCTCGCTAGTCTTTCCTTCAAATTTTGGAATGTCCGAAGGAATATTGGTGGGGATGGGGGGCCATAACGGATTGTGACACATAGGGTCATTCATTAATTTTGACAAATATGAAAAATCAAGCATGGTCAAAAAAGGGAATCAGGGTTGCAAAGTCTAAGCCCATGCTCCTAGGAAATACTAGGATAGAGGGATTATAGGCCATCCAGGGTTCTAGTATATGTCGTGGCCCTGTTTGGTAGGATAATATCCTCCTCCAAACTAATTCATAAAAGGTTTTATGGGAACCATAACCACAAAAACAACATAATGAGGGTTATATATGTTGCCCCTAGCTGAAGGGGATTCGAGATGGGGGTTTCCCATAGTGTGAAACTTACTCCCTCTGGATGGAACTCCAGTGGACTAAGGGGGATTCTCCATAGTACAGTTTTTTTTCAGAATCAACATGGAGGAAGAGGGGATAAAGTACATAATATAGGAAGTGACTTGTTCACCCGATTGAGCACTCCATCCAGGAGCATTGAGACTAAGATTAGACCCAGAAGAAACAGGAGTCCAACCTCCAACTGTAAGATTCGTTTGGGGAATATGGCCTCCACCAAATGAGAGAGGAGAATATGGAGGATCCAAGTCCAAAACTATGATTCATATTAGCTGCTGGAATGAAGGATGAGATTTACGATTTCATGTTGGGCATACCAAAAGAAAAGGAATTAGAGACCAAAGGTATTGACTGACAATTGTAACTTGGCATACCAAAAAGAGATCTGAAAGGGTTTGTACCTATGGGTTGAATAGAACCCACAGGTTGGGTAGCAGTAGAGGTGGGGATCTCTAGAACCCCAACCATCAAGGATGAAAGAGTTGAAGGGATCCCACTAATAACATAATATATAGGAGTCGAGGGACTCCCTATGACGTTAGGGTTTGACTTAGTAATCATAATTGGATGATCACAAGTTTGGGAGGTCGAGATATATGTACCACATGTATTAACTTTACACCTTTTAGAAGGAAACTTTGGTAAAGACTCAAGATGAGGTGGTAACTTCAACAAACAATGATATCTGTGAGGAGGATGGTCTTTCTCCACTATGACTCAAGAATTGAGATATAAAACCAAATCCTAGGGCCAACTAATAATCAAAGAGCACATCAAAATAAAGAAAAAAGGTCAATGCACACAAACAGGATATAGTGGCTGAAAAGAGGCCTCCCTCACTAGAGTAGGTATGTCTCACCCAAGAGGGGCTTGAGACTCCCTTTAAAATATTGGAGGTATCAGAATCAATTATAAGGGACTTCGTGGGCTTAACAACGTAGTTGGTTAGATCCCCCCGGAGAGGTAATCCTCCATAAAGGGTGTTTGTTTTCCGACCCTTATCTGACTCAAGGTACCTGCAGAATAACTCTTGCAAGTAACCTATGTGGCTACCTAGGTAAAGAAATTAGAGTCACCACAATATAACCAATGTGTAGGCGAACATTCGTAAGTATGGTCCACCATATGGGCATGGTAACAAAGCCCAAAATATTTAAAGAACTACCTATCATGGAGGTAAAGGTACTAGAAAGACCCCCAAATATGAGTAAAATGTAATAAATAAATCAAATCCTAAGAAGGTATTAGAGATCTATCTCTGCAACTAACTTCGTTCAACCTCGTGCTTAACTCTGGTGTGAGCGGAGCCTCCTGATGTCACTAATTACACAATGGTTTTTTTTATCACATGATATTGTCGGGAGTCGTATGTATTCATTGTTGGTACCTCAGTCTGTAATTATTTCCTTGCCTCTCTCCTTTTCGCAGCCCAGATCTTGAATCTTTTCCCTTTCAACTGTAAAAGTCAGTTTTTATTGCCCCATTCTTCTTAAGAGACCTAGTTTCCCTTGAGGCCTTTCCCTAAATAATTTTTGTCTCAAAGAATTTTCTTTTTTCTATAAGGATAAACGCTCATCCCCTCATCCCCTTTGTGTAGTCATTAGTCTCCTCACACAGGACACGACCTTGAGCATGAAGCACAGATTTCAGAACATTCTATTTCGGGCTTGAAGCGCAAGCAACAGGAAGGTCCAGTTTGCAACGACGAAGATCCCCTATGAAGTTCAGATTAGTGGCCCCCGGGAATTTTTATTTTCAAATTTGCGTGAAGTATAGTGCCAGAGAGAAATACCAAAGTCAAAGATCAAGCAGAGGTTAAGTATTGACCGCTGGATCTCATTGGGAGATTGACGGTGGGAACATTTTGTGGAATTTGGGACTTCGAAAGATTGCAGGAGTTAGATGTTTAAAAGACCCAAAGATCCAAAGCCCGAACCCTGAAATCAAGCATGAGCCATTGATCTTGACGGCGGTAGCTTCAAAAGCTCCAAAGAGCTGAAGTCCCGAAATGAAATATGAGCCATCAAAAGCTGAGGACACATGGAGGAAGGTCCCTCGATTTGGAGTTCGGTGCTCCAAAGAATCATGGAAGTTAAGCTTCGAAAAGTTCTGAAGAGCCAAAGCCCGAAGTCTCGAAGTGTCAAAGCACATGGCACACTCACTGGTTAGGACACGTGGTGATCATTCCATGGTCATTTGGTTGTGGCACATGTCACCCTTCTTTTCATGACACATCAACATATGTGACATCGTATGATGTCAGTCCACCACATCATATGGACCATCCATCAGCGGGAACACGCAGAAGAAATCCACAAGCTTCAAATGAAAAATAAGTTTGAGATTTTATTTTTCCGGAGCCCGGAGACCCGAAAATATCTAACCCTTAGTATGTGAGAAGCCACATGTCTCTAGATCCTTCATTTCAAAGGTTTTTTTTGGAGGTAGACAAGGTTGAAATTTGACTTTTCAAAAGGTTGAAGACCCAAAGGGATCTCAGCCGTCGATCTGCGATAGCCATGCATCATCTGATCCAGTGTTGTGGAGGATTTACTTGAAGGAGGATCCAAGGGACATGTGGCATAAATCTGTGAACTTCGGATAAAGGTCCGAAGTAATTCTCGGTCGTTCAATTCAAGAGGACACACTGTTGGGCTCTAAAGATGTCTAAAAACAACCTTAGTTTAACATTAATTTATCAACCCGAGGATTCGTCTTTTATCTCAAAGAATATTGGTAAAGTCTATGCAGATAGCTTGTAGAGGCTAAAATTGTGTAGTGAAATCAAATCTGAGTTTATCAACAATCAAATTCCTCGAACATTCATTAAAGATTCTAGGAATTGAAATCTAAAGATGTGCAATGGAAATGAACTAATTCATCGGTTGAATTCATGTTAAGAACAATAATTGAATCTAGATAAAGACTTGCAGAAATGACTATGATTATGATTCAAATTTATAGAAATAAAAAGACGAATTAATCTATCTATGGAAAGAAACAGAGACTGTAATCTAGTAAAAAAGAGACAACAATCGTATTTCTATTGAAAGGAAAAACAACTATATTCTAACAGAAAGGAACAACAAATGTAAACTAAGTAAAAGGAACAACAAATGCAAACTAAGTGAAAGGAACAACAAATGTAAACTAAATGAAAGGAACAACAAATGTGAACTTATGAGGAACTGTCACGCATCAAATCTCAGTAATAGGAATTGGAACAACAATCATCTGATGCTTCAGGGAATATCTATCTCTTGCAACTGAAATGAAATCATCAACAGATTTATGCATTCATTTAACTACTGTAAAAGAGAATCAAATCACAAAACATAAATTGAATTGATACAATTACAGGTCGATCAGTATCTCCTTTAGACTAGGCCCTTGGTCCTTAGAAGCACTGCTATTTGAAATTCAGTATGTAGAAATGATAAAACCGCTTGAAGCTTCTATTGATTTCATAGCTGGTACAACATTTTACAAAAACTGATAATGCATAGCAATTCTAAGTTCTGAGTTGTTGGGTGCAATTCTTCTACTCTTTTCAAGATCTATTTACCCCTTATATATTACAATAATCTGGGTAAATTAAGCTATCCTAAGGATCGAGAGATCCTCAAGATTGCTTTACTATTACAATATAAGCAACTTGATCATCTTCAAAACTACCTTGCGCCATAAAGTCTTCAACCTCCAATAGCTTGCGCATCTCCAAGATTTCCTTTGCTATCTTGGGTTTGACAATATTTAACCAATCCTGTAATAAAACCAGACAATTCCAATCATATTTAGGATCTATGTAATCTAACTTCAACAATAATGCTAAAGAGTATATTATTCATTTTCTATTCTATTTGCTCTTAAATAATCGAAAATTCAATCAAGATGACATCATGAAAAGTCGAAAAAAGGAAGATATTTATACCTTTTTCATAACCTAA
Source organism: Picea mariana (assembly GCA_032191745.1). Lineage (NCBI taxonomy): Eukaryota > Viridiplantae > Streptophyta > Pinopsida > Pinales > Pinaceae > Picea > Picea mariana. The sequence goes on along the minus strand of JASDQU010506218.1, from coordinate 6,015 downwards.
CATACCCCCCAGCTTACCTTCTTGCATGTACTCATGCAAGCTGAGATTTTACATGTAAAGAAGTAATGATGTAAGATGGAAAGGTTGGTTCACCAGGCCTTCTGAACCCATTGCTTCTTTTGAGTTCTCCAAAAGCAGCATCCTCCCTTTTCTTGTTAATTTCTGCAAGTCTTTATCTAGATTCAATTATTGTTCTTAACATGAATTCAATAGATTAATTAGTTCCTTTCCATTGCATAGCTTTAGATTTCAATTCCTAGAATATTTAATGAATGTTCGAGGAACTTGATTATTGATAAACTCAGATTAGCTTTCACTACACAATTTTAGCCTCTACGAGCTATCTGCATAGACTTTGCCGATATTCTTTGAGATAAAAGATGAATCCTCGAGTTGATAAATTAATGTTAAACTAAGGTTGTTTTTAGACATCTTTAGAGCCCAACATTTTGGCACCGTTGTCGGGGAAGAATTTCAAAGGTAGCATAGATTGTGCCTCTGGAGGATGAGGTATTGAAGATGGAAGGTAAGAACCTATGCAGGAAATAAGTAAGATGCTTATACCATCGCCTACCTCCAGCTGACACATTAAGAGGTTGCATAGATGTTTTTTTTTCTCTTTCTTGATTTTCCTTTTTTTGTGTGAAGTGTGTATGATTAAGAAGAAAGATCTTGAAAAACCAAAATCCCCACCAAAAATTACCAAAGCCTAGGGCTCGGTGCTCCATTGAAGAATCACTTTCATAGATGACATCATCCAAAAAGAAGAATCTTAAGCTTCGGTTGGACCTAGGAAAGGATCTACCCGAATCCCTCAGGTGGCAATTTCACCAACTGCAGCCCACGCTGAGATTCATAGTAAAACTAGTGAATCAACTGCAACCCATGCCGAGATGCTGCTTTTGGAGAAATAAAAAGAAGCAATGGGTTTAGAAGGCCTGGTGAACCAACCTTTCCATCTTACAACATTACTGCTTTACATGTAAAATCATAGCTTGCATGAGGACATGCAAGAAGGTAAGCTGGGGGTTATGTTAGGTTATGAAAAAGGTATAAATATCTTCCTTTTTCCCACTTTTCATGATGTCATCTTGATTGACTTTTCGATTATTTAGGAGCAAATAGAATAGAAAATGAATAATATACTCTTTAGTGTTATTGTTGAAGTTATATTACATAGATCCTAAATATGATTGGAATTGTCTGGTTTTATTACAGGATTGGTTAAATATTGTCAAACCCAAGATAGCAAAGGAAATCTTGGAGATGTGCAAGCTACTGGAGGTTGAAGACTTTATGGTGCAAGGCAGTTTTGAAGATGATCGAGTTTCTTATATTGTAATAGTAAATCAATCCTGAGGATCTCTTGATCCTCAGGATAGCTTAATTTACCCAGATTATTGTAATATATAAGGGGTAAATAGATCTTGAAAAGAGTAGAAGAATTGCACCCAAGAACTCAGAACTTATAATTGCTATGCGTTAGTAGTTTTTGTAAAATGTTGTACCTGTTGGACAACTGAGAGGGGGGGTGAATCAGTTGTTACCATGATTAAACAATTATGATTATTTTAAACTCTTTACAATGTACTCAATGACAATCACAATAATGCAGGGAAATAAGTAATAGCACATTCAGCATCAATCACACATATGAGATACACAGAGAAAGATATTTCCTGAGGAAATCCATAGAGGGTAAAAACCTCTTCTTGTTTATATGATAAGTAATCTTTACACTCTTTACACTATCATACAAATGAGCACCAACTCATAATGAGGCTGCAACCTCTATTTTGCAAGCTGCTACTTGCTGAGAGCACCAACTCTCTGGTTTCTCTAGCACCCACTAGAAGGAAGCACCAACTCCTTGGTTTCTCTAGCACCAACTAGAAGGAAGAACCAACTCCCTA
>JASDQU010506217.1:63668-82897 GCA_032191745.1 Picea mariana | reverse complement strand
CTGATTTGGGTTTCCACATAAAACACTGGTGTACTATGTATGTGTGTGATTGCTCATTTGTTCATTGCTCCTTATTGGATGATAATTCTACATTGACATAACACTTGGATTATTTGGTTAAAAAGGATTAAATTTCTCTATTACTGATTCACCCCCCTTCTCAGTAATCCAACAGTAAGGAGTTCTTTCTGCAAGTGCAACCAAAATTTGTCTCCCACCTGAAACTTATGTGGCACCTGATGTTGATCATGGCGTTGCTTGTACTCATCATTGAACTTTTGTATAATATCCTGAACTTGTTAGCGAATGTGTTGGATCTACTCAATGAACCAAGTGGCTTTGTCAGCTTCAGTTTTAGCATGGAACGAGTATTCATGGGTGGCTACAAGGGGTAGTGTAACATCCATGAGATCCAATGGTTGAAATCCAAACCTTAATTGAAAGGGGTTGTGGCCGATTGAGATATGTATGGCTCTGTTGTAGCTATGTTGAACATAGGAAAGACTCTCATCCATGTGTGGGAATTCTTGGAATTGTACATGTGAAAGATATGCGCGATCATCCGGTTGAATACCTTAGTTTGGCCATCCGTTTGGGGTTGGAAGGCAGTGGATTTGGTGAGCTTGGTGTCCAAAAATGACCAGAGGATTGACCAAAATGTGTTGAGGAACTGATTGTCCCAATCTAAGATAATGGTTTGTGGTGTCCCAAAATTTATCCATACTCATTCAAAGAAGAGCTTGGCAGTGGACTCCTCTGTGATGCTCTTCTTGCAAGCAACCAAAATCATCATCTTGGAAAAGCGATCAACAACCACAAAACCACAATCATTTCCATTATTGATAGACAGAAGGCCTGACATGTAGTCCATTGAGATGGACTCTCAGGGCCTATCAGGAGTAGGTAGAGCGGTGTACATGCCTTGTTTCTTAGTGACTGGTTTGGAAATGGCACATGAAGTGAAGAACCTGACATACTTGCTGACATCCTCTCAAATTTTCCACCAGTAGAAGTGTTGCTACAACACTGCTACTATCTTTTCCATGCCGAAGTGTTATGCCACCCGACTATATTGGGATTCCAAAATTATCTTCGCTCGCTCGCTTAATGGAACATAGAGATGGCCTGGCACAACAACCCATATTGAAGATGGAAATAAGTGACCGATGTGTTTACGCCCAACATCTGGTAGGTGGTGGTGAAGCTAGGATCTTTCTCATAGATTTGGGGCCATTCGGAGGTCTCATGGTCGTAAGAGTCTAGCACCGCGGTGAGTGACATGACTGGAGGTTGGCTAAGACAATTAACAACATGGTTGGTACTTCCTTTCTTGTACTTGATGTTGAGGTGGAACTGTTGCAAGTATGTGGACCACTTGTGATGGAGGTCATTATGCAATTTTCCTTGTGTCTACATTAACTACAGCGAATTATGATCAGTGTGGATGATTGTCTCCTTCTCGAGAATGTAATGCCTCCACTAGTGACAGACTTTCACAATGGAGTACATTTCTTTGTCGTAAGTGTTAATATTATGGTATTTGTGGTAGGTATCAACCTCCATGTGTAACCTATTGATAGATTAGAATATTTTGGAAGCTAGAGAAACCCTAAACAGATGTGTAATAACCCTAGAAGATAAGTCCACTCAATAAAAGAATTAATATTAAAGTATTAGTCTTTAGGAGTAGAAGTCGGCATAGACATGTGACAAAGAGCACTATAAATAGAGGGTGCTTGAGTTCATTTGTACACACACTTTCACTCAAGCAAGTGGTGCACAAGTCTATAGGAGTGCAGCTGCAATGACTGGTATTTAGTCTTTGGTCATTGGTTTGGGACTTTCTGCTTGGTACACTATCTTTGGAGAGAGGCGCGCTCTCTCTTGTTTATATGTTAGACCTAGTGTTTCTTCCAGAATCATTCTATCTATTAGCGATATTTCTTGTCTGGGGACGAGAAATAAAAACCAGGCAGCGAGAGTCATGAATCCCCCAAAATTAATAGGGACCGTTCATCTGAAGGACGCATGGTGAGGAGATCAGCATTAGCAGGGGGGATCCTGACACCAAGAATATGGGGCCACGGAAGTCGACAGAGGACGGGTGGCAAGATTTCGGGTCATGGAAGGGGCCATTGACATGTCAATGGCTAGGAGCCATCAGCAATCGGAGAATCGTGATTCACGGGCACTTATGTATCGAGGCATCAAAAATGCCGAAAACCCGATAGACGTTCGGCTCGGGTCACATAAGAGGTGGTCATATGGATGATAGTATAGCCAAGAGGGATAACCCATGCGCACGCTCATCGGAGAATCGATGATCGGGAATTCAAAGGGTCGAGAACTCTATACAACATGAATCACGAAACCCCGCTCCCTGATACAGAGTCAGGGGTCACCACGGTCAGGTGCTGAAGGCCGTGAAGAGATTGGAAAGGACCTATGAATCAGGTTGTTGCAGAAGTGTTTCTCAAGGGAATTTAAGGAGCCATTTCAGCTTAGCAGAAAAGGATAAGGAAGGTAGGTGAAGCCTCGCTTCACCCATTTATTGTAGAGTATGGAAGTTCCAACCGGAGTTTGCCCAGGACGGTCCCTTTGTACCGGTTCCCTGCAGAAAGGTCACACTGAGTCTTCAACTCACCAAGAGAGCCTGAGCATGCCAATTCAAACATTAAAAGAGGCTTAGCTACCCCCTAGCACGAGCCATGCTGAATTGAAGAGGTGCATGACTGGAGTGCAGAGGACAGATTTGATTGAGGAAAAGACCCCCATTGAAAGCCCTGGGATGTTGTTGCCAGGCGGATTTTGGCTGAAGTATATGTAGGCATTTTTTGCCATTTTGTAAGCTATCGATGGTTGAGCAGAGCTCCCAGTTGTAAAATCTTTAATGAAAATTGTGTTCTGATTATGTTCTAAACTCTTGAGACTTCTTGCTTGATGAAGGCTAGTTTCTTTCATATCTCTGTGTATACTGTATTAGAGCTGCTCGGAATTGGAGGATCCAATCGAGTTGTGAGTATCATAGGATGGTGTATGTTGGATCACTGTGACAGTTGTGTAGTTCTAAACAGTCTCTGTGAATTTCTCAGCACTGAATGACTTGGAATTGGAAGATCCAGTCAAGTCTTCCCTTTAGTTTCTTGAAGCTCTGAAACAAGCGGACCTTGTTTTTCAGAGTTTTTCCTCTACGAGCTGTTGAAGGGCCTATCGCCCAAGATGGTTTGTCCACTCTTCTCCCAAGTCTTCCACCTTCCCATCCTTAAATCAACTTCCTAACTGAAATTGGGTCAAGACCTCCTTTGTTTTTCTTACCAGAAACAGTTCATATTTTAAAGCGATACCTGTTCGAGTCTCTACCCATTTGATCACCCACCTATCAAACCGTGACATAAAAAATGATGGGCACTGGGCTCTGCTCCTACAAGAAATCCAGGAGTGACTTCCAGTGCTAACATTTATGGCACCATTTCCAGGGACGAAATTGAAGATTTTCCCTGGGTAGAACGACATTAAGAATCTGAATCCGAAGGTGCATCGGATTATCGGAGCCTTTCATGATTGCTAATTTGCACCTGGCGACTCCATTGTGACGAATCTGCTGGGGAGAACCTGCTCTGTTAATTGTGGCTTTCAGAGGCAGGCATACGCGGTCTCATCCACATCTGCCTCTGGCTATGCCTGATACAGATCTAGAAGCAGTGCTCAGAAGGGGAAAGGCCCCTGAAGAAGAAGCGTCCATCACTGAACCAGGTAATCCACTAGATCCTTCTGTTGGAACTCATTTTTCTTCCCCTCGGTTATTTGAGAGGCCTGCCTCTACAGTTTCCCATTTCCTCAATTTTGGGAGTGTTCTTGTTGAGTTTTCCTCTCCTGGTCTGGGACCGGGGGGTCAAGTCCTTGTCACTCCCCTCTCTCCTGAAGCTATACCTAGATGCAGACCCAAGACTGTAGAAGGTTTCCCTACTCCTGTACAAGGAGGAGCACCTGCTGACTGGAGCTCGATAGCCCGTTCCTTGGATCACCTCTTCTTTCCTACTCCAATTCGGGACTTCTCCCCAGTAGCCCCGTCGCGAACTCCTTCTCCTCCCAGCTCTCCTCTACCTAACATTCCTATGGCTGGGGCTAATCCCCCTCCAACTAGAATGGACGCCATAGTCACTACCCGATATGCTCCCTTAGTCCTACCCCAACCCATGCATCCCCTCCCCACTGGAGACTACTTAAAGTATATGCCGAAGTTCACCGGGGAAGGGGACGTAACCACAAAAGAGAACTTGGCCGCTTTCTACTGCTATGCAGAAAATTTAAACATTGAGAATGAAGATGTCTGGATGAGGGTCTTTGTTCAGAGCCTGGACGGCGAGGTGAGGAAATGGTTCAGGGGACTGGCCCCCGGATCTATTGTTGGGATTGAAGCCCTGGACGATGTTTTCCTGAGGCAGTGGGGAGATAGAAGGGATTTCATGCATTACATAACAGAGTTCATGTCTCTGAAGAAAATGGATGGAGAGTCTGTCTCTGAATTCTCCAAAAGATTCAATAAAGTGTACAATAAGATTCCTTCAGAGGTAAAGCCTTCAGAAGCCTCTGCCCAAATTTCCTATGCTCGTGCATTTGACCCTGAGGTATGCCTTTTATTGAGAGAAAGAAGAGCCACCTCCTTAGCCCAAATGCAAGATGCAGCCGTAGAGGTGGAGTCCAATGTCTTAGTGGTAGACAGACTAAGGAACAAATTCGATGCACACAGAGGGAAAGGAAGATTTGAAGCTTCAACTTCTCGCTCCTCGGTGCCTCACCCCCAAATGGATGAATTGACTAAGATGGTGAATTCTCTGTCTGCAGAGATGGAGAGAATGAGGGTGGAAGGGAGGAAAGCATATAAAGGCCCTCAGATCGCCGAAAATAAAGGAGGATTCCGGAGGCCAAATAATTTTACTCCCCTGAATATGCAAAGAGAGAGGGGAAGAGACAGAGAGGACCAGAGAATCCAGGCCCCTTTCCAAAACAATTTGGTGACCGATGAAGAAGAAAGGGAAACAGAGGAACTTGGTCCTGAAATCCATTGCTTCAAAGAGACACCCCCTTTCCCTCATTTGACTCAATCAGCATATGAGGAATCACTCATGAACAGTTAGTTAAATGAATTGAGCAAAGGAGACAAGGTTAGCGGCGGTCGGGGCAGGTATAACCTGAGGTCCGACAAGAAGACAGCAGCACCCGACAGTCCTGAGCAGTTTGCTAGGACAGAGAAGCCTGCTAATCAAGTAGCAGACGCTTACAGAGGTAAGAAGGCCCAACCCTCCTCTCCTATTATTCAGAATCATGTTCCTGAAACAAGAGAAATTACAAAGCCTGCATCTTCGTTTAATTTTGAGCATGAGATTCAAAAGATCAGAATCCCTGTGCCCCTCACCGAGCTTATCAAACATGAAGAATTCAAGAAGCGCTTCTCTGAGTTGTTGCAGCCCGAAGCTCCCTGCCTTCCCACAGACTCCATAAATCTCCAAGATGAGAAGCTAGCAGTTGCCCTAGGTCCCATGGTAGAAGATAGAGACGATTCATCCCCTCCCTTCTACATGTCCCTGAACATACATGATAAAGTGCTGCACAATTATTTAATGGATTCAGGGGCCTCTCACAACCTCATGCCCAAAACCGTCATGGAAGAACTAGGGCTAGAAGTCACCTGAGCCTATCATGACCTCTATTCTTTTGACTCTAGGAGATTTCAGTGTCTTGGAGTTATTAAAGACCTGGTAGTGAACTTGTTTCAACTGCCCATGAAAAGTGTGGTCATGGATATCGTAGTGGCTGACGTCCCCCCCAAGTTCAGTATGCTGTTGTCAAGGTCTTGGATTAAAAGACTAGGGGGAACTTTGACGATGGACTTAACATATGCCACTGTCCCAGTGTTTGGAGGAGAACATAGAAGACTCTACAGGGAAGCTCAATTGTCCTACATAATCAGCGATGAAGCCAACCCTACCAATCATCCCATCTTTGCCTTGGAAACTGATTTAGGCTCCATTTTACTACAGCTCACCCATACCCCCGAGCCTCCTCTCAAACTCAGAAAACAACCCATTGTTTCCCCCATAGCCTCTCCCTCCATCACCCCAATCTGGAAAATGTTTTTCGATGGAGCTTGTTCCCGAGATGGCGCTGGAGCTGGGGTGGTTCTTGTGTCACCTGCTCAGGAGACCACATCCCTGTCATATAAGATGGAATTTGAAACCACTAACAATGTGGAAGAGTATGAATCTCTTATCTTGGGACTAAGAGCCGCAAGGGAGATGAGAATTCAAGAGATAGTAGTGTTCGGAGATGCCGAGATGGTAGTCCAACAGATCAGAAGCATATATCAGGCCAAGCATCCCCAACTCAGAAGTTACAGGAATGAAGCGTGGGATCTCATTGATAATTTCTTCTCAGCATTTAATATTTCTTTCATCTCGAGAGAAGAGAATACAGTCGCAGACTCCCTGGCAACATCAGCGAGCGTTTTCAAAATACCCTTGCCACCCAAATTGAGGTACGATGTAGAAGTAAAATACAGGCCTTCCATACCTGACAATGTCAAACATTGGAAGGTGTTTGAGGACGATCTCAAGATCAAGAGGTTCTTGGAGACTGCCGAAGAATTCTCAGAGATGCATATCGACCAAGATCCTGCCTCCGAGGAAGAGCTCGATGGGGGTAAGTTGCTGAGTAAGATAGTGAAGCATGACATTATTCAATTGCCTAACAATCACATCCCAAGGGGACTGGTCCCATTAGAGAGGTTGTTCGACGGGAATGACGTGGCAATAAAGGGGAGAGTGTCTGGTGATGATGTTGACACAGCTGAGTGAAACATCGACACACCATAGGATCCTAAGTTTGTCAAGCTGTCAACGAGTTTGACCAAGGAGCAGAGGGCTGAATATACTAAGCTGCTGAAAGAATTCGCTGATGTATTTGCGTGGACCTACGAAGACCTTAAAATGTATGAAACGTCAGTCATTGAATACAAGATCCCACTGAAGGAGGACGCTAAGCCATTCAAGCAGAAGCTGAGGCAGATAAATCCCATGTTGCTACCTGTCATGGAGAAAGAATTGAAAAAGTTGCTAGACGCCCAGATTATTGTCCCCTTGAGATATTTCGACTGGGTGGCCAATTTGGTCCCGGTAAGGAAGAAAAGTGGCGAGATCAGACTCTGTGTTGATTTTAGGAACCTGAACAGGAGCTCAAGGAAAGACAATTATCCCCTTCCCAACATGGAGCACATATAGCAGAAGGTCACTGGTGCCTCTAGAATATCCATGATCGACGGCTTCTCTGGTTACAATCAGATATTAGTCATGCCTGAAGACAGGGAAAAAACGGCCTTCACCACTCCTTGGGGCACGTTCATGTATGCCAAAATGCCTTTCGGGTTGATGAATGCAGGAGCAACATTTCAGCGGGCCATGGACATAGCCTTCATCGGGGAGAAGGACCAGTTTGCGGTAATATATCTTGATGACGTCACGGTCTTCTCCAGGATAGATAAGGAACACTGCCGCCACTTGAAGAAAGTTTTCCTGAAGTGTCGGAGGTTCGGCCTGTCTTTGAACCCCAAGAAGTCGTTGTTTGCTATGAAGGAGGGGAATTTATTGGGGCATATAGTATCAGAAAAGGGAGTGAGAATTGATCCCAGCAGGGTGAAAGTGATTCAAGCCTTGTCACTTCCCAGGTCCAAAAAAGAGGTTCAAGCCTTTTTGGGGAAAATTAAATTTTTAAGGAGATTTGTCTCGAATTTTGCCGAGCTAGTGAGACATATCACGACCATGCTCAGGAAAGGAAACGAAGTGAAATGGACCGCTGAGCCCAGGGCCTCATTTGAGAAAATTAAAAGGGCGTTGACTGAGGCGCCTATGCTTATCAGTCCAGACTATTCCAAAGAGTTTATAATTTTTTCCTTCGCTTCTTTTGATACGGTGGCAGCAGTTTTATTGCAAAGGAACGGGGAAGGATGTGAGCAGCCCATCACTTTTTTCAGCAAGGCACTGAGGGATGTAGAGCTCTGATACGAGATCATGGAGAAAAGCAGGGCAAGGGCTCTAAATCTCAAGGCGTTCAGGTATGGCCTCATCGACCAAACCCTGTACTGGAAGGACCCTTTAGGGGTATTTTTAAAATTCCTGGACCCACAAGAAGCCCAGCAAGTTACATTTGATTTCCACAACGGCCTTTGTGGGGGGGCATCATTTTTGGAAGACCACAACCCATAAGATCCTTCGAGCTGGATATTACTGGCCCACTCTATTCTCTGATGTCTACAGAGCGGTCAGAGCCTGCATTGAATGCCAGAATTTCTCCGGTAAGCAACAACTCAAATCTCTGCCACTAAAGCCTGTAGTGGTTTCAGCGCCTTTTCAACAGTGGGGATTGGATTTCACTGGAGAGATTCATCCTCCTTCAAGTGGCCAGCGCCGATGAATCCTCACGGCGACAGATTATTTCACCAAATGAATAGAGGCTGTCCCCACTAGGAGCACTTCTCACAAAGAAATTATCAGCTTACTGGAGGACATCATAGCCAGGTTTGGCTTCCCTAGCAAGATTGTCAGTGACAACGCCGCCCCCTTCAGGTATGAGCCTCTGGTCAAGTTCTGTGAACAGTTTGAGATTTTGTTGATTCACTCTACTCCCTATTATCCTCAGGGGAATGGATTGGCAGAGTCTTCCAATAAAAGTTTGATCAAGATCATTAAGAAATTACTGGAAGACAATAAAAGGGCCTAGGATTCGAAACTCAAATTTGCTCTATGGGTTGATCGGGTGACAACTAAGAAGTCCCTGGGCGTCTCACCTTTCCAACTTGTTTACGAAACAGAAGTCGTTTTCCGACTCAGCTCACTTTATCAGTGGCGAAATTCCTCCAGGACATTGATAGAGAGCCTGACCATATGGTCAGACAGATTCACCAGATGGTGGAAATATAGCAGGTTAGAGAGCAGGTCATGAGCAAGGCCTACAATCATCAGTAGAAGGTCAAGCAGGTTTTTGACGGGAGGGGCAGAAAGAAAGAATTCGAGCAGGGTGTTCTGGTGCTCAAATGGGACGCGCCCAGGCAGGACAGGGGCAAGCACAGTAAGTTTGATGCCCTCTGGTTTGGGCCTTTCAGGATCCTTTAAGTGTTTCAAACAACACATATCGATTGCAGTATTTGGAGGGTGAAGAGGTGTTCGGCAGCCCATTGAATGGGTATTTTCTTAAAAAATATATTGTCTGAGCCACCCATGGCTCCTTTCTTTTGTAAATATTGTCTTTTTTGCTCTTTGTTGCTTTTATTTTTTGGCTTGTATTTTTAGCAGTGGAGGTTTTGAGCCTGACTCCATAGCCCAACAGGAAGGCACTGAATCTATAAAAGTGTTCTTAGAGCATCGCAGGGACGACTCTATCCCCCATGGAGCCAAATGTTAGTGATATTTCTTGTCTGGGGATGAGAAATAAAAACCAGGCAGCGAGAGTCCCGAATCCCCCAGAACTGATAGGGACCGTTCATCCAAAGGAGGCATGGCGAGGAGATCAGCGTTAGCAGGGGGGATCCCGACACCAAGAATATGGGGCCACGAAAGTCGACAGAGGACGGGTGGCAATATTTCGGGTCAAGGAAGGGGCCGTTGACATGTCAATGGCAAGGAGCCATTGGCAATCGAAGAATCGTGATTCCCAGAAACTTATGTATTGAGGCATCAAAAACGCCGAAATCTCGACAGAGGTTCGGCTCGGGTCACATAAGAGGTGGTCATATGGATGATAGTATAGCCAGGAGGGCTAACCCATGCGCATGCTCATCGGAGAATCGATGATCGAGAATTCAAAGGGTCGAGAACTCTTGACAGTAGGAATCGTGAAACCCCGATCCCCGATACAGAGTCAGGGGTGACCACGGTTAGGTGCTGAAGGCCGTGAAGAGATTGGAAAGGACCTGTGAATCAGGTTGTTGCAGAAGTGTTTCTCAAGGGAATTAAAGGAGCCGTTTTAGCTCAGCAGAAAAGGATAAGGAAGTTAGGTGAAGCCTCGCTTCACCCATTTATTGTAGAGTATGGAAGTTCCGGCCGGAGTTTGCCCAGGAGGGTCCCTTTGTACCGGTTCCCTGTAGAAAGGTCACACTGAGTCTTCAACTCACCAAGAGAGCCTAAGAATGCCAATTCAAACATTAAAAGAGGCTCAACTACCCCCTGGCATGAGCCATGCTGAATTGAAGAGGCGCATGACTGGAGTGCAGAGGACAGATTTGATTGAGGAAAAGACCCCCATTGAAATCCCTGAGATGATGTTGCCAGGCAGATTTTGGCTGAAGTATATGTAGGAATTTTTTGCCATTTTGTAAGCTATCGATGGTTGAGCAGAGCTCCCAGTTGTAAAATCTTTAATGAAAAATGTGTTCTGGTTATGTTCTGAACTCTTGAGACTTCTTGCTTGATGAATGTCAGTTTCTTTCATATCTCTGTGTATACTGTATTAGAGCTGCTCGGAATTGGAGGATCTAGTCGAGTTGTGACTGTCATAGGATGGTGTATGTTGGATCACTGTGATAGTTGTGTAGTTCTAAACAGTCTCTGTGAATTTCTCAGCACTGAATGACTTGGAATTGGAAGATCCAGTCAACTCTTCCCTTTAGTTTCTTGAAGCTCTGAAACAAGAGGACCTTGTTTTTCAGAGTTTTTCCTTTACGAGCTGTTGAAGGGCCTATCGCCCAAGATGGTTTTTCCACTCTTCTCCCAAGTCTTCCACCTTCCCATCCTTAAATAAACTTCCTGACTGAAATTGGTTCAAGACCTCCTTTGTTTTTCTTACCAGAAACAGTTCATATTTTGAAGCGATACCTGTTCGAGTCTCTACCCATTTGATCACCCACCTATCAAACCGTGACATAAAAACTGATGGGCTCTAGGCCCTGCTCTTGCAAGCAATCCAGGAGTGACTTCCATCGCTAACACTATCTATCAAATGTTACGATGCTCGGGGGTGACTGTGTGCCTATGGTTGGGTGACAATGTTGTGATATTGTCTATGGTTAAACGAAAAAATGAAATATTTTAACAGTAAGTAGGGTACTTGCAGATGCAATATGATAGTATCTCACTATGCTAGGCCACAGGGTGTCTGTGCTAAATTAGAATTGCATCCATAGCATAGTTTGAAGCATATATATTGATGTCAAAGGGTTTTTGCAGGTCGGGTAATGAGGGCACTGGGGTTGAGCACAAGCGTTTCTTCAAATACTCAAACGATTGTTGTTGTGACAGGCCACACACAAAATTTTCCTTACCCATATGAGAGGGCCCATCCAATATGAGAGAGTCCCAACATGAACCTAATATAGAAATTGGCAAGGCCCAAGAAGCTCTAAAGCCCAATGAGCGTGGTTGGGGTTGGCTAGTCATGGATGACCTGGATCTTGGCTAGATCCACATGCACACCATTCTCGTTAACAATGTATCCTAGGTACTCGACCTTTTCCATGCCGAAGAATATTTTTTTCAAGTTGGAATATAACTTGTGTTGCCGTAGAGTGTGTAGAACCTGCTAAATATGCTGCAAGTGTTCTGCCCAAGTATTTATGTAGATGAGGATTCCATCCAGATACACCACCACAAAATAATTGGTGAATTGCCACAAGATACTACCCATCATTCTCATGAAAGTTGTTGGGTCATTCGTCAAACCAAAGGGCATGACCAACCATTCACAAAGACCTCCTTTTGACTTGAAGGAAGTCTTCCATACATATGTCTTCTCTATTGGGACCTGATGGTAGATAGAATTCAGATCAATATTATTGAAGTATTTCCCCCCCTTGAGTTGATCAAGGAGATCTTCGATTTGAGGAATCAGGCACCCGTATTCTGTACAATTTCTTGTCCAAAGTAATAATAACACTATGATTCCTAGACTCATATACAACATGACATTTCCATAAATAAGGTTGGCCCAAAAGAACATCACAAACTTCAAGGGGAGCAACATCACACAATACCTCATCTTTGAAGGGCTTGATGTCGTAGGACATGCGACACTGTTGGATAACGCGAATATCAATTCCTTGGCAGAGCCATCCGATGGTGTAGGGATGCAGGTGTGGCGTTGTCGAAAGGGACAACTGCTTGATGACCTCCGATGAGATGAGGTTCTTCTGGCTACCACTATCAACGATGAAGTGCAATAGGGTTCCTTTTAACCACATCTGTGAATGAAAGACGCACTTTCCTTCCTCTGGCTCATTAGGTTCACTAGGCTGGATCTTGGTGGTAGCAATAGTGGCACTGGGTTCCATGTCAATGATTTTTCTACCCTTTTTTGGTTGTATCTCAGAGTCGTAACCCACATCGTAACAATGTTATGACAGGGGCTCGTATGGAAGTCGCACCACTTCTGAGTGTCTTTCCATTCTCCTTCTTTGTTTACAGCTTAGACTGGTTGTCCTAAGGTTGTCCCTCTTTTCTATGCCCTTTGTTCTACGGGTTGGGGATTCCCTTGATCTTCTTCTGCTATGAGGGGTTCCCAGACCTAAACTATCGTGTCTTTTATTTAATTTTCTTCTCAATTTTGACGACATATCGATAGGTCGCGCCCAAGGATGAGATGTACAGAAACTCAATTTCTACCTTGATGTATCTATGTAGACCACTGCAGTACTTGAGCACTAGATGTTGCTCAAACTATTTGATACCCATATTGGTGCGCAAGGTATGGAATATATTTATGAAATCTAGCACGACTTGGTCTGTTTCCTATCGTAGTGTGGTCCATTTTGTATATAGGTCATCATAACTTCCAACATGGTAGTATTGTTCCTTAGTGGCATCCCTGAAGGACTCACAGGAGAGTGCGAATGTAAATAATGAGGGTTCCTATGTTGCCTTTTTCTCCTAGAAAGTGTCCCACCAATCTTTGACATGGGAGACAGCTTCGAGGAGTGCAAAAGTAATCTTTTCTCTATTGGAAATGTTATGGACAAAAAAATACCCTTCTAGTAGATTCAACCATTTGTCGACAACATCAGCGTATATATGACCTTAAAATGTGGGAATATCAAAGTTGATATGTACCTTGAAGGGGGAGATGCCTCTGCTGGAAGAAGATGCATCACGTGTTGGTAGTCATCGAAGAATGCGCACAACACTATCCATCATCTCATTCCTCTCTTGCTCGAGGACTTCCTCGAGAAACAATTTGAAATGATCTCCCATCCTACCATATTTATTTTTCTCCTGTGATAGAAGGTCACTTGGGCATGCAAAAGATCTTGTCCTTAAGAGAAACAAGCTCGAAACCCAACTCTTTGTACCCTGACCTTGTCAGGGACATGCACCATGCACTAAGAACAAAAAGGAGCAGACCGCTCTGAAACCACTGATCGATATTTTATGAGCATAACAAAATGAACACATGTTATTAATGTTATTAACACAAAGACACAATGATCAATACAGAGATATAGTAAAAAAGGATTCTATTCAATAAATAAATATGCTGGAACTATAAAATGCAGACTGAAAACAAGTTTTCTAGAGTGGTGGCGACTTATCTCTGAGAAGAGATGTGACGGCTGTGCTCATTCGCAAGAAGATGAGTACAATGAGGCTCCAAAAGCATTTTTACAATAAACATGAATTCCAAAACCCTATACATCCAAAAACTTAACCCTAGGAGATGAAGCGCCAAAAGTCATGTGGGCCCTGTTGGGGTAAGTTGGTACATCAACTTCTCGAGGTCGCAACTTTTGCATACGATCTTCGTTTTAGGTGCACGATATCCTGTTGGAAAGGTATATCCGAGGAATACACATTATGTTGTCACACTCTAGCTTTATAAACATTGTGACTATGGAAAGCCCAAAAAACGTTGTTTAGGGCCTCAAAACGACCCCGGAAGTCGAGGACCTGAAAAGTAGGAAAATAACTGCTAAAATAAAAACTGCATGTGAGCCAGTTGGAATAGGTGGGTGGCCACCGATATCCACTTGGATCATTTCTTATGCATGAAATAGATAAAAATGAAGAAAATAGAGATTTAAGTAAAGTACATTCACACACCATCTACAAAACAACACAAATATTTTCTTTGGGAAACCCTTACGGGAGAAAACCCAGCTACAAGGTGAGGTTGCTCTGCTCTCTTTTCTGGTATGGAATTAATGCAAGTAGAAAGGATAAGGCACTCTCTATGGAGTGACCTAAGTCCTCTAGCCTATTAGGATGCTATAGAACACTAACACCCTTTATTATGCTCTATAATTTTCCCACTCCCGGTTGTTTTTCTCTACTATAGAAACAAAATACAATAACATAGAATGGAACCCCTTATCCTCCTAGTGGTTCGGTATTTAACAGAGCCCAATAGCCATCTAGGGGTAGCTTTTTTACTTTCTCAACCCTCAAATGTGATAAGGTTTTGAACCTTCTAGAATCTTCTTGAAATTACATACCTGGCTAGCCCCATATGCATGAGTAACGAGGGATGACATGGAATCCTCTCGTACCATGGTGGCCAACATGGTAGGTCAACTTGTGGGAGACATAAATTTTGCATATGAGATTTGGTTGACACACAGTTTGCACTGTTGGATAGGTTTCAGAGTTTAGAACATTATCAAGGGGGTGGTTATAAGTTCTGAACACCAAAACCCCATAATATTTCATTTAATGCCTCAAAATGGATTTGAAAGGTTCTGGACCCCAATTTCCCAAACTAGGACCTGCTACTAAAATGACCATGCAAGTTGATTCCTCTAATTGTCCACTCTAAAAGCATAGATATAGATGAGAAATAATATGTTGATCCAATCCAAATCATATATCCATAAATCAAAGTATCTTGAAAGAGACAAGTCAAGTCAATCATCCATACATGCACAACAGAGCAGTGAGAATATCTATTATTCAAATATACAAAACATATCCCTAAATCAAAGTATATTCAAACAGACAAAGCAAACATTGTGAGGATAGAGGAGTGAAATTTTTTATTATTCAAAGATGCAAGACATATCCCTAAATCAAAGAATATTGAAAGAGACAAATTAAGCCAATTCAATCATCCATTTACTTAGAGTAGAGGAGTGAAAACATTTATGTAGGATAAAAAAGTGAAAATATTTATTATTCAAAAATACAACACATATCCCTATATTAAAGCATATTAAAAAAAATCAAACAAAGTCAATCATAAAACAATATAAGGCAAAGTATAGAAAAGGAGAAATAATATATAAGACATACTTATATCAAAAGAAGTTGAAAAAATTAATTAAGTTAAAGCAATGTTTATTTACATGGAGAAGTAAAATTGTACATTATTCAAAAATACAACAATATAATTTTTGATGAAATTGTAATTTTTCAATAATATAATTTTTGGTGAAATTAAAATTTTTTATTTTAAATTATTATTTATTACATAAATAAATTTAACACCATAAAACAACAATTTTTAACACATTAGTATTTTTTTGATTAAAAAGAAAAAATAAATAAAATCCAAGCAACCAAAAGATAAAACATTTAGAATACGTCAAATACATTCATACTAAGATTCCTTTATCGTCTCTTCACAGTTGATGTTTCTTCCCTGGTCTTTTCTACGGAAATATTGTGGAAATCATTGTGGAGCATAACTATTCTAGGTTTCTGGTGAAGATACTTAAATGTCTCTCTTGGAAGAGGTTTAGTGAAGATGACTGCAATCTGTTCGTTTGTCCCAACGTAATCTACCTTGATATTGTTTTCTGCAACTTGTTCCCGTAGAAAGTGAAACTTGATCATAATATGTTTGGTCTTGGAATACATTACTGGATTCTTGGAGATACTTATTGCACTTATATTATCACAGACTATTGAAATGTGATAATCATAATTCACTTGTATATCTTGTAGAGTTTTCTTCATACAAATAATGTGAGTACAACATGTTGTTTCTGCAATATATTCTGCTTCTGCTGTAGATAATGATATTGATGTTGCTTCTTACTTAACCAGGATACCAGAAAATCACCCAAGTAGAATGTTTCTCCCATAGTACTTCTTTGATCATCAATGCTTCCTTCCCAATATGCATCTACATAGACAACCATAGTCATCTCATTCCCCTTTGGATACCACAATCCAAACTCCGTTGTTCCTTTAAGATATCTAAAGATCCTCTTTACTGCCTGAACATGAGTTTCCTTCGGTGCTACTTCAAATATTGCAGCCTGTCCAATTGCTTGTATTACATAGAGTAGGATGCTAATAATTGATCTATAGAGTCTCTGATCCGCTTCCTTAGATTCATCGTCTTTTCTCAACTTGCAACCACTTATCATAGGAGTGCTTACTGGTTTTCAATCTTCCATTCAAAACTTCTTCAACATTTCTTTGATGTACTTGGTTTGTGAAATGAAAATGCCTTCATCCAGATGAGAAATACAAAGTCCCAAAAAGAATGCCAATTCACCAAGTAGTGACATTTCAAACTCATTCTGCATGTCTTGGGAAAACCTCTTACTCATCCTATCATCATCACTTCCAAAGATAATGTCATCCACATATATGTCAATGATAAGTATGTTGTTCCCATCAATATTCACATAGAGATTGCTATTTGCATTTCATTTTCTGAATCCTTTTTGTTGCAAATACCTGTCCAATCTTGCATACCAGGATCTAGGGGCTTGATTTAGTCCATATAGTACCTTCTTCAATTTGCATACATGATCTCCCTTTTCTAACAACAGGAACCCTTCTAGTTGTTCGATGTAGACTTCTTCTTATAATTCACCATTTATAAATTTTGATTTCACATCCATCTGATACACTTTGATTCTCTTGGAACATGCATAGGCCAAGATCAATTTGATTGCTTCCATTCTTGCAACAAGGGAAAATGTTTCCTCAAAATATACTCCTTCAACTTGAGCATATCCTTTGCATACTAACCTTTCTTGGGTTTGTGTTATATTATTTGCATGGAGAGAATTAGTGTCTAAGTTGCACCGGGCACGCAAGGGGGTAAGAGGGGTGAGGGGGTTGTAGGTGTTCAGGGGAAGCACCCATGAATTTTTTTCCTCGGTTTTTGTGTCAATTTTTTGGGCGGTTTTTTTGCACATGGTTTTTTGTCAATTTTTTTCTATTTTCGGTTAAGGAATTAGGGTTGTTGACTAATCCAGGTCATTGGATTAGGATTTTGGATGTCGTTGGCTTCTATATGTATATTGTATTGTAAAAAATGTATGATATTAATGAATATAAAAGATGTTGGTTTTCCCGGTTTGGGTTTCTAGGGGAAACATATCTGTGTAATGTGTGTATTTGCCATTGTATCTTTTTTGTTCTTTTACAGAAAACATGTTTGTAGTAATAATTGTACAAGGTTAAAATCTACAACCTTTATTTATTTTTGGTTACCTTCCCGTATTTGTTTTTTTTTTTTCTGAACACCCATTTAGTACCAATCACATTTTTGTTTTTTAGTCTTGGAACCAGTTCCCATGTTTCATTCTTCTCTATTTGATTCAATTCTTCTTTTTGGTTGTGGAGCCTGATTATCTTCTCGATTCAAAGGTTTGTTTCAGTCGTGATTGGACCCCATTCCCTAACGGGGGGGTGTGTGGGGGATTTATCCCCCACAAATGTCGCCAGGGGAGTACAAAGGAGGGTGACGAAAATTTTTGTAGCCCCCCTTGGTGGGGGATTCAAGGGTAGCGCCCCTGAAGTGAAATATTGGGAAAAATTTCCTTGTAAAATATTGTAATTTCATAGTCAATATGGACCATTCATTATAAGGTCGTAGATCTGACAATAGAAGTTATTTTAGGGATTTTTTCCCTAGAAGGAAAACCTCTTTTATGAGGGAATTGTATTGCGGTTGTGTATGTGTGTGATTATTGTATTATGAGATAGGAGACTATGAGAGGAACAAGAGAAAGTTACAATGGTTGAGTTGTAGGTTGTATCCCTTTATTTTGTTGGATAATAAAAAGGAAGTACATGGAAATTTCTCTGGTGGACGTAGCCCACACTAGGTGAACCATGTATATCTGTGTCTCTATTATATTTTGTATCTTTTGTATTTTATTTCTTCATTTGTTTTATTTTATTTCTATGTGGTCCTGTTTTTATAACAATTGTCTCATAGTTAAAGGTAACTCGTAGGAAAAGAGGGTTCCTGGTTCGAGTGGGAGCAATGGTAGAAAATGGAAAGTTTAGAGTCAAGAAATTTAATGGACAAATCTACCAGTTATGGCAGATGAAGATGGAAGATTATTTATAAAAGAAGGATCTATTCCTACCATTGGGCGAAATAGAAAATAAGTCAAAGACCATGAAGAACAAAGAATGGGAGTTTCTTGATAGAAAGAAATTAGAAACGATACGGCTGAGCCTAACAACATCGATGGCTTTCAATATTTCAAAAGAAAATAAAACTAATGAGCTGATGGATGCATTGGCCAAACTGTATGAAAAACCATCGACGTCCAATAAGGTATTTCTAATGAAGAGATTATTCAATATGAATATGTCAAAAGGTGGGTCTGTTGCAGATCATTTAAATTAATTTAATACGATTACAAATAAACTAAGTTCTGTAAAAGTGGACTTTGATGATGAGGTCAGGGATCTTCTAATCTTGTGCTCATTGCTGNTGATGATGAGGTCAGGGATCTTCTAATCTTGTGCTCATTGCTAGAAAGATGGAATGGCTTGGTCATGGTTGTAAGTAACTCTGTCTCTAGTTCAAACACTCTAACATTTGATGATGTTTTTGGTGTTATCCTTAGTGAGAAAAAGTGATGGAAAAGCATAGGTGAGACATCAGGTAATGCGGTTACTGTAGAGAACAGGGGAAGAGAAAAGGATAGGGGAAAGGGATCAGAGAACCATGGGAATTACAGGAGGGATAGATCCAAATCCAGACCTGGAAAGATAGAGTGATGGAATTTTGGGAAGAAAGGACATCTGAAGAAAGACTACAGAGCTTAAAAGAAACGAAGAGATGGACAACAAGAGAAAAAACAAGAAGCAAATGTAACAGGTGATGTGTTACAAGATGATTTGATTGTTTCTGTAGATAATATTTATGATTCTTGGGTAGTATATTCAGGGGTTTCATTTCATGCCACACCCCATAGAAAACGTTTTTTAGATTATGTTCAAGGTGATTTTGGATAGGTTCATTTGGGTGATGATGCACCATGCAAAATTGTTGGAATG
>JASDQU010506217.1:40950-63186 GCA_032191745.1 Picea mariana | reverse complement strand
ATATCTTGTGCATACATATGTATGGGGACCAACTCAGGTATCATCTCTTGGTGGCTCTCGTTATTATGTTACTTTTATTGATGATGCAACTAGAAAAACTTGTGTTTATTACATTCGAAAAAAATCTGATGTTTTTTATACTTTTAAGAAATGGAAAGCTTTGGTTGAGAATGAGACAGGAAATTTTTTGAAGTGTCTCAGATCATAAAATGGAGGTGAATATTGCATCAAGGAGTTTGATGATTACTATTCATACCATGGGATTCGTAGAGAGAAAATAGTGCCAAGAACACCATAAGAAAATTTCATATTTAATCCACTTTCATGTAACTTTTTTTCTATTCCACTTCCACTTTGTATTTCTTAAATTTGCATTTCCTTTGAATATTTATATTTAAATACTTACCTTTGACATCAATGACAATAATCTATTCAACATAAAGTAAAAATAGGAAATTGATTATTTGTTAGATATAATTTCTAGAGAGAATCATGCTGAATTAATTTTTCTATTGATGTTTTGAGTCAACCTTTTGAACTCATCTTCATGATGATTATTATGATTAGATTGAAGAAGCAATAAGCGTATAAGCAATGCAATACAATAAAAACAAATTTTGATTCGATGCCAAATTTATTTAGTAACATATTGAACCACGTGTTGAATCCATTTAATGTCTCTGTTCAGATTATTTGTTTGTCTTTCTATCATCTCAGTTGCTTCTTCAACAACCCCCCAGTTTAGTTATTTATCCTAGATATGAATTTTACATCCTAAATACATGCATGATTCTTTATATCTTGTGAATGTTCAACTAAGACAATTTTATTCACATGCATATGTTGTAGACTCGCACAATTTTCACTAAATATACCTAATTCTCCTCTATACATATGTCCACATGAATAAGGGATGATATACACAATGACTATGTTAATGTGTACATGAAAATTATTCTTGTAATCAATACCATGTTTGTGATATATTCGTTAGACAAATGAACAAAATTCAATTCTAAAATTGTCAAAAGGCAATCACATTGAAAATATGAATCCATTGTCTATGATAATGAAAGAAAATTGTTATAATACCATATGTAGCTGAGATATACATTATTAATATAAAAGTATGTAAAATTATTAATTAATCAATTCATGTGGATGTTGGTAGAACTAGCTAGAGTTAACATTGCACACTTTATAGGGTAGAGGAGCAATTCAAAGAAGTAAGGCATATCCCTAAATCAATAGTTTATTTAAAGAGACATATAAAGTTAAGTCAATCATCTATTGGTGTAGGATAGAGGAGTTAGAATGTATATTATTCAAATATGAAAGGTATATTGATTTGTAAATTGTCGTGGATATTATACCAGAATAGTTTGTCACAACAAATATGATAAATAAAACTGAAATCTACAATATCAAGGTTAAATTCATTTAGATTCTAGAATATTTAGTTATTGATTTTCTATTTGATCCGGATTTTATGAGTAGAACGAAATGAACACAAATTATTTATTTTATTAACATAGAGACACAATGAGCAATACAAAGATACAGTAAAATTGACTTTTATTCAATAAATAAATATGTTGGAACTGTAAAATGCAGACTGAAAACAAGCTTACTAGAATGGTGGTGGATCATCTATGAGAAGAGATGTGATGGTTGTGCTCATTCGCAAGAAGATCAGTAAAATTAGGTTCCAAAAGATTTTTTACAATAAACATGAATGCCAAAAACTTAGACATCCAAAAACCTAACCCTAGGAGATGAAGCACCAAAATTCATGTGGTCCCCGTTGGGGTAAGTTCGTACATCAACTTCTCGAGGTCATAACTTTTTCATATGATATATGTTTTAGTCGCATGATAGCCCATTGGAAAGGTATATCCGAGGAATACACATTATGCTATCACAGTTTGATTTTTTGTACAATGTGACTGTGGCAAGCTCAAAAAAGGTTGTTTAGGGCCTCAAAATGGCCCCAAAATTTCAGGACACAAAAACTAGGAAAATAACTCCCAAAATCAAAACTGCATGTGAGACAGGAATAGGTGGGTGGACACCAATATCCACCTGGATCAATTATCCCCCCTTAGGAATAAACGATCTCCATTGCATTGAGTTCCCCCATCAGATGAGGAAATTCCTACTTAATTTGGTCCCCGGTGAGCCACTTGTCTTGGTGCAAGAGTTGCCCTGCTTTGACAACCCAATAAAGTTGGATCCTTTGTTGGATATTTCCCTTGACTTGTGTGTCCATGATATGATCATTGTATTCTTGTCCATGCAGCCAGGGTTGAGCTCTCTTGGTGTCAATTTTTTTGCAATCTCTGAGGTGTCCAATATTGGTGGAAAATATGGCCGAAGGAGATCCACATTAAACAATGGGTGCAAAAAAAGGAAGGGGGGAATGTTGAGCTCAAAAGAACTATCACCTTGTGTAAATTCTAACCTTGTAAAATATATACTACAAACAGATATTCAGAAAAAGAACATAAAAGATACAATGGCAAATACAAACATTACACAGAGATTTTTCCCCTGGAAACCCAAACCGGGAAAACCAACATATTCTATATTCATTCATTGTGTTACAATGTTTACAATACAAATGACATATAGGATCCATCGACATCCAAAACCCTAAACCAGTGACCTGGATTAGTCCAAAATCCTAATTCCTTAACCAGAAATAGAAAACCATCAGCAAAGAAACCATGTGCCGAAAAACCACTTAAATATAATACGGTCCCAAAAATGTGGTCCCGATGTAGAATTTTTTTTTGGGGGGGGCATTGCCCCCAAACCTTCATGCAGGGGGCTCTGCCCCCCTGCACCCCCCTCTAACCCCCCTACAAAGAATATAACACATATCCAAAACCTTGGTGATGGTGTAACATCCATAATGGAGGACAAAGCTTCTGATGGGGCCCTGTAAGGCATTCTTTCTGCAAGTGCAACCAAAAATTGTCTCCCACCTAAAAATTGTGTGGCACCCGGTGTTGATCATGGCGCTTCTTGTACTTGGAATTTAAATTTTGTAAAATATCCTGAACTTGTTGGAGAATTTGTTGGATCTTCTCAATGAATCGGGTGGCTTTTTCAGCTTCATTTTGAGCATGGGACGAGTCTTCCTGGGTGGTCGCAAGGGGTAGTGAAACATCCATGGGATCAAATGGTTGAAATTCCAACCTTACATGAAAGTGGTTGTGGTCGATTGAAATATGTATGGCTCTATTGTAGATGTGTTGAACATAGGGAAGACTCTCATCCCATGTGCAGGGATGCTTGGAATTGTACATGCACATGATATGCACGATCATCTGGTTGATGACCTCAGTTTGGCCATCCGTATCGGGGTGGAAGGTAGTGGATTTGGTGAGCTTCGTGTCCAGCAGTGACCAGAGGATTGACTAGAATGTGTTGAGGAACCGATTTTCCCAATCTAATATAATGGTTTGTGGTATCCCAAAATGTACCCATACTCATTCAAAGAAGAGCTTGGCAGTGGCCTTCACTGTGATGCTCTTCTTGCAGGTGACCATAATTTCCATCTTGGAAAAGTGATCAACAACCACAAAAACACAGTTATTTCCATTCTTGGTAAACGGAAGGCATGACATGTAGTCCATTGAGATGGATTCCTAGGGCCTGTCAGGAGTAGGTAGAAGGGTGTATAGGCCTTGTTTGTTAGTGCCTGGTTTGGCAATGGAATAGGCAGTGCATGACCTGATATACTTGCTGACATCCTATCGAAGTTTCACCCAGTAGAAATATTTCTGCAACACTACCACTATATTTTCCACGCCAAAGTGTTCTGCCACCTGACTATAGTGGGCTTCCCAAATTAGCTTTGCTTGCTTGCTTGATGGAAGACATAGATGGCCTAGCACAACAACTCATCTTGAAGATGGAAATTAGTGACCGATGTGTTTGCGCCCAACATTTGGTAGGTGGTGGCGAAGCTAGGATATTTCTCATAGAGTTGGGGCCATTCAGAGGTATTGTGGCCATAAGAGTCTAGAACCGTGGTGAGTGTTGCGATTGGAGGTTGGATGAGGAAATTAGCGACGCGGTTGGTACTTCCTGTCTTATACTTGATGTTGAGGTGGAACTGTTGCAAGTATGTTGACCACTTCTGATGGCGGTCATTATGAAATTTTCCTTGTGTCTGCATGAACTGTAGCGGCTTATGATCAGTTTGGATGATTGTCTGCTTCCCGAGAATGTAATGGCTCCACTAGCGACATACTTGCAAAATAGAGTACATTTATTTTTCACAAGTGTTGATATTATGGTAGTTGTGGGAGGTATCAAACTCCATGTGTAACCTCTTGATATATTAGAATATTCTGGAAGCTAGAGAAACCCTAAACAGATGTGTAATAACCCTAGAAGACAAGTCGACTCAATAAAAGAATTAATATTAAAGTATTATTATTTAGAAGGAGAAGTCGGCCTAGACATGTGACAAAGAGCACTATAAATAGAGGGTTCTTGATCTCATTTGTATACACACTTTCACTCAAGCAAGTGGTGCGCATCTCTAGAGGAGGAGTCTAGTTGCAATGACTGCAACTCGATATTTGGTCTTTGGTATGTGGTTTGGGAATTTCTCCTTGGTACACTATCTTTGGAGAGAGGTGTGCTGTCTCTTGGTTATCTGTTAGATCTAGTGTTGCTTCCAGAATCATTCTATCTATCAAAGGTTATGGTGCTCGGGGGTGCCTTCTTGCCTATGGTTGGGTGACAATATTGTGATATTGTTTATGGTTAAATGAAAACATCAAATATTTTAACAGTGAGCAGGGTACTTATGGACGACATCTGATAGTATCTCACTACGATAGGCCACAGGGTGTCTGTGTTGAATGAGAACTGCATCCATAGCATAGTTTGAATCATTTGTCTCGATCTCAAAGGGTTGTTGCAGGTCGGGTAATGAGGGCACTGGGGATGAGCAGAAGTGTTTCTTCAATTTCTCGAATGCTTGTTGTTGTGACAGGACCCACACAAACTTTTCCTTACCACCACCTTTGGTTACTTGGTTGAGGGCCCATGCGATATGGGAGAATCCAAACCCGAACCCGCAATAGAAATTGGCAAGGCACAAGAAGCTCTAAAGCTCAGTGAGTGTGGTTGGGGTTGTCCANATTAACAATGTATCCTAGGTACTTGACCCTATCCATGTCGAAGGATCATTTTTCCAAGTTGGCATATAGCTTGTGTTGCCGCAAAGTATGCAGAACCTGCTGAATATGCTACAAGTGTTCCATCTAGGTCTTGCTGTAGATGAGAATGCCATCTACATACACCACCAAAAAATAATTGGTGAAAGGCTGCAATATATCATCCATCCTCCTCATGAAAGTTGTTGGGGCATTCGTCAAACCAAAGGGCATGACCATCCATTCAAAACGACCTTGTTTTGACTTGAAGGAAGTCTTCCATACATCTATCTGCTATATTGGGACTTGATGGTAGCTAGACTTCAGATCATTCTTACTGAAGTATTTACCCCCCTTTAGATGATCAAGGAGATCGTCGATTTGGGGAATCGATCACTGGTTCCTGAATGTGATTTTATTTAGGGCCTGGTAATTAATGCAGAGCCACCAAGTCCCGTCTTTCTTCTACACAAGCATGATTGGGATTCCCCAAGGTGATGAGTTGGGTAAGATGTGCCACTTTTGGAGAAGTTCTTTAATATGAGGCTTGATCTCCTCATTTTCTAACAGAGAGTGGGGATAAACTGGCCCATTAGGTAGTCGTGTGCCAGGGGTTAGATCGATGGAATGCTTGACCTGAGAATGCAAAGGTACCCTAGTAGGTGAGGAGAATATGTCTTTGTATTCTTCCGCAACCTTATCCACTTACTTATGTTTCATGGAGAGGTCGGTCGTGGAGGCCATGGATGTGGTTGAAACCTTTCGCTCACTCTTAGAGAGAATCACGAAGAAGACAAACTTCCCAGTCTAAGAGATGACCTTCCTGCATTGCTCGGTAGAGATCAAGGAAATGGCACTAGGTGGGACTATCTCAGGTATCTTGCACAATTTTTTGTCCAAAGTAATAATAACACTGCGAGGCCTAGACTCATATACAACATGACATTTTCATAAATAAGGTTGGCCCAAAATAACATCACAAACTTCAAAGGGAGAAACATCACAAAATACCTCATCTTTGAAGGGCTTGATGCCATAGGATAGGTGACACTGTTGGATAACGCGAAGATCAATTCCTTGGCGGAGCCATCTGATGGTGTAGGTTTGCAGGTGCAGTGTTGTCGACAGAGCCAACCACTTGATTACCTTCGATGAGATGAGGTTCTTCTCGCTACCACTGTCAACGATGAAGTGCAATGGGGTGCCTTTCACCCACATCTGTGAATGAAAGAGGTGCTTGCCTTCCTCTAGCTTGTTAGGTTCACTGGGCTAGATCTTGGTGGTAGAAATAGTGGCACTGGGTTCCACATCAATGATCGGTCTCCCCTTTTCTCATTCTAACTTAGAGTCATAACCCGCATTTGATTCAAATTCTTTCACCCCATCCACCAATGACTGTTTTGGGCATAAATTAATAGTGTTATGCCAGGGGCTCTTGTGGAAGTCACACAACTTCTCGATGTCTTTCCATTGTCCTTCTTTGTTTACGACTTAGACTAGTTGTCCTGAGGTTGTCCCTCTTTTCTATACCCTTTGTTATGTAGGTTGGGGCTTCCCTTGTTGTGCTTCTACTGTGAGGGCTTCCTAGACCCAAAAAGTCGTGTCTTTTGTTTAATCTTCTGCTCGATTTTGACGACATATTGATAGGTCGCACCCAAGGATGAGATGTCCAGAAACTCTATTTCTACATAGATGTATCTATGCAGACAAATGCAGTACTTGAGCACCAGATGTCACTTAAAATATTTGATACCCAGCTTGGTGCACAAGGTATGGAAGATATTTATGAAATCTAGCACTACTTGGTCCCTTTCCTGCTGTAGTGTGGTCCATTTTATATATAGGTCGTCATAACTTCCAACATGGTAGTATTGTTCCTTAATGGCATCCCTGAAGGACTCCCAGAATAGTGCGACTATAAATAATGAGGGTTACTCTGTTGCCTTTTTCTCATAGAAAGTCTCCCACTAAACTTTGACATGAGGGATGGCTTTGAGGAGCGCAAAAGTAATCTTTTCTCTATTGGAAAAGTTATGGACAAAAAAATACCCTTCTAGTAGATTCAACCATTTGGCTACAACATCCACATCTATCTGACCTTCAAATATAGGAATATCAAAGTTGATACATACCTTGAAGGTCGCGATGCCTTTTCTCGAAGAATATGCATCGTGTGTTGGTAGTCGTCGAAGGATTTGTGAAACACTATCTATCACCCCGTTCCTCTATTGTGCGAGGGCTTCCTCGAGCAATAGTTTGAAAGGATATCATGTGATGTCATATTTCTTTTCTCCCGCCATAGAATTTTGCTTGGGAATGTAAGAGCTCTTGTCCTCAAGAGAAACAAGCTCAAGACCCAACTCTTTGTACCCTGACCTCGTCGGGGACATGCACCATGCACTAAGAACGACAAGGAGCAGACTGCTCTGAAACCACCGATCCATATTTTATGAGAATAACAAAATGAACACATATTATTAATGTTATTAACATAGAGACACAATGATCAATACATAGATACAATAAAAATGGATTCTATTCGATAAAGAAATATGTTGGAACTGTAAAATGCAGACTGAAAACAAGTTTTCTAGAATGGTGGCGGTTTATGGAGATGGTGGGGGCAAGAGAGAACATTGATTTTCACAGTAAAGAGAGTAGATAAAGTCAATATTTCTATCCAGAGTGGGCTTTCAAGAAAGTGGAGCAGGGTCAGTTTGAGAATTTGAGAAAAGGAAACATGTCAGAGGAAGAGCAAGGCATCGCAAAAAGGTTAAGTTTAGTTGGACTGTGGTGCATACAGTTCAATTCATCTCATCGTCCTCCAATGAGTAAAGTGATCCAAATGTTAGAAGGAGATCCCGACATTATCACTCCTCCATTTCCATTCCCTATTGATTCACCAGTGGCACCTATGCAACTCTCTGACTCTGACCCATCTTCTTCAACAATTCCCAATCCTCCATGTCCATTTCCATTCCTCGTTGATTCACTGATTACACGCATGCAACATTATTCCTCTGACCCATCTTCTTCAACAACTTATTCTTTGGAGGTTGAAACGAGGAATCCCAAAAGTACTCACGGAGTCTAAACCTACAGGTAATGTAATCACCACTGAATCTGTTTTCAATTGATTCCAATTGCCACATGTTATCTATACAATTTCTTGGCTTATTAGCTCCAAATGTGTGTAGAAGTAATTGTAGTTGTATTATCATAGTGTTTCTCAATTTTAGAGTGGAAAATTAAAGTTATCTTCTACATTTGGGATATCAGGATTAGGATCTGAAGTGGGCAGAAGAAAAGGAAGAACAAATAAATTAAAATACATACAACTTCTTATTGTTAAATGAATAAAACAAATATATCTCTCTTGTGTTTATAGAGACCATGGAAGGATCTCGAGAGTCCAGAGAGTTCTCGGAGCGTTGGTGACTATGTCGGTGGAGGAACTAGAAATCCATGGAAGTTATGGTGGTAGGTATAAATTAACTCTTCCAACACCCCCCCCCCTAATTTCTACTAATTACTTCAATATTTACAATGCCCAATGCTTCTCTCAAATACCCAAATTGGTCTTGTGCTAAAGCCTTTGTAAATATGTCTGCAAGTTTCTCCTTTGATCTGCAATGTTGTAGGATGAGTTCTCTCCATTGTTGACAAGTTCCCGAATGANTGGAAGTTATGGTGGTAGGTATAAATTAACTCTTCCAACACCCCCCCCCTAATTTCTACTAATTACTTCAATATTTACAATGCCCAATGCTTCTCTCAAATACCCAAATTGGTCTTGTGCTAAAGCCTTTGTAAATATGTCTGCAAGTTTCTCCTTTGATCTGCAATGTTGTAGGATGAGTTCTCTCCATTGTTGACAAGTTCCCGAATGAAGTGATATCTAGTGTCAATATGCTTTGTCCTCTTGTGAAAAACATGATTCTTTGATAGTGCAATGGTGGACTTGTTGTCACAATAGATTGTAGTAGACTCCTCTTGATTATGCATTAGATCCTTCAATATTCTTTGCATCCAAACTGCTTGACATGTTGTTGATGTACCTGCTACATACTCTTCTTCTGCTCAAGAGATTGTCACTATTGGTTGTTTCTTTGATGCCCATGCCACAACTCTTGTTCCAAGATGAAATGCATATCCATATGTGCTCTTTCTGTCATCAATACTCCTTGCAAAATCACTATCTTTGTATCCAACCAACTGCAAATTATTTGAAGTAGAATACAATATGCCATGATTCATAGTTCCTGCAATGTATCTTAATAACCTTTTTCATGATTGCCAATGTGAAGTCTTTGGTGTGTCCCTGAATCTAGAAATCAAACTGACTCCATACATTATATATGGCCTAGTTGTTGTGAGATGCATCAAGCTTCCAATCGAATTTCTGAATATGGTTGAATCAAAATCCATCTCATTTTGTTCTCTACTTAGTTTTGTGTCAATTTCCACATATGTAGAAACTGGACTGCAATTTATCATTCTAAACCTTTTTAAAACATCTTTGTATATTTTATTTGACAAATGAAAATTCCCTTATCATTTTGTGTGACTTCAATGCCAAGAAAATATTTCATTAACCCCAAGTCTGTCATCTCAAATTCCTTCTTCATTGCTGATTTAAACATATTAATAGAGAGATTACCTGTATATATCAAATCATCAACATATAGGCAAACAATCAATATCTGAACTTGTTCATTGACTTTGGTGTATAGTGTAGGCTCACTAGTGCTTCTTATGAATTCATTTTTTATCATGTATGAATCTATCCTTCTATACCAAGCTCTTGGTGCTTGCTTCAATCCATAAAGTGCCTTCTTAAACCTATAAACCTTTTCTTCTTGTCATTTTACTTCATGTCATGGTGGTTGTTGCACATAGACTTCTTCTTCTAAATATCCATTCAAGAAGGTTGATTTGACATCCATTTGATAAACTTTCCAATTGTGTTGAGCTACAATCGCTAGTACCATCCTAATTGTGTCAAGTCTTGCTACGAGCGCAAATGTTTCATTGTAATCAACTCCATATTCTTGTGCAAATCATTTAGCTACTAATCTTGCCTTGTATTTGTCAACTTCTCCATTTGCCTCATATTTAGTTTTATAAACCCATTTCACACCTATGCATTCTTTATCCCTAGGTAAATCAACTAGATCCCATGTATCATTTTTCTTAATAGTTTCCATTTCTTCATTCATTGCATTAATCCAATGTTCTTCCTTAATTGCATCCTCAAAATATATAGGATCTTGAGTAAATAGAGCAAAATTGGATTACAAATCTATCCTATCTCCTTGATCATATATTTCTTGCAAGCTTCTAGTCTTTTTGCCTCTTAATCTTGGTCTTAATGATTCAAGTGTAGGATTTGAGTCATAACTTACTTGTGGACTTGATGTTTCGCCTTGCTCAACTTGCCTTTGTGATTTTTCTTCTTGTGGAATTCTTGATGGTATTCTTCCTTTCTCATTTGATTGTTCTCCTTGACCTTTTTCTATTTGTTCTTCATATAGTATTCATGTACATGTAATTGTCTTGTCTATATTTCCATCCCATGATTCTTCCTCTTTGAATACAACATCTCTACTTACAATGAATTTCTTGGTTATAGGATTAAACAAATTATATTCCTTAAATTGTTCATCATAACCAACAAAAATGCATTTTTCACTTTTATCATCCAATTTACTCCTTGTTTGTTTAGGCACATGTGCATATGCAATGAAACCAAATACTTTAAAATGAGAAACACTATGATGTTTACCACTCCATGCTTGTTGAGGAATCATGTCCCTCACAATCTTTGTTGGAATCCTGTTCAATATATAAACTGCACAAGCTACTAGTTCATCCCAATATTCATTAGATAGATTCTTGCCTTGCAACATGCTTCTTGTCATCTCCATTATTGTACGATTCTTTTGTTCTGCAACACCATTCTGTTGAGGTGCATAGCTTGTAGTGAATTGCTTCTTTATTCCATGATACCTGCAATACTCCAAAAAATCATTTGACTTGTATTCTCCTCCTCTATCTGATCTCAATATCTTAATGGACAAGCCACTTTGTTTCTCAACCAATGCCTTGAATTTCTTAAACTTGTCAAATGTTTCAGATTTGTGTTTGAGGAAATAAACCCATGTTTTTCTACTATAATCATCAATGAATGTTAGAAAATATATGCTCCCCCCTAATGATGGTGTTTTCATTGGACCACATAAATCTGTATGCACAATTTCTAAAGGTGCCCAAGCTCTATATGACATTTCTTTTTGAAAGCTTTTCCTATGTTGCTTGCCCAAAATACAACTTTCACATGAACTTATTGGTGCTTGAATAGGTGGCAAACCTCTTACCATTTCATTTCTTTGCAATAAACACAATCCTTTGAAGTTTATATGGCCATACCTCAAGTGCCATATCCATGCTTGATCTTGAATTAATTCCTTGAAACTTGCTCCAATCTTCTCCATCATTTCACTTTTCATGTGAAGTGGGAACATTCTGTTGCTTGTTATTTTAATCTTTGCAATCACCATTTTACTAGGAGGAATATCAAATATAGTGCATACATTATTCTCAAAAGAAACTCTATAACCATTTTGAGTAAGTTGTCCCACAATTATGAGATTATGCTTCAAACCAAGTACAAAATAAACATCAGGAATAGTTTTTTTTCCAGTCTTTGTTATTACATTAATTATACCTTTTCCCATGACTTCTACAGTATTGTCATTACCCAATTTAATTTGTGCTTTAACTGATGTATCCAAATCCTCAAACACCCCCTTATTTCCAGTCATATGGTTACTACAACCACTATCAAGAAACCAAATATTACTTGCATTTTCTTGAGCTACATCACATGTAATAAACAATGTCTCGGAACTACTCTCAGAGAAATTTGCATTATGCTTTCTCATATCTGCTTGTTTCTTTTGGCATTTATTTGCAAAGTGAGCATACTTCTTGTAGTAATAACATTGAATATTTGATTTTTCATACCTTTGTGATGCATGATTGTTATTTCTTTCCCTTGAGCTGAAATTTTGATTTCTCCTTCCTCCTGGGTCTTGATTCTTTCTTTCTTCTCTTTAAAAATTATTTCTTCCTCTTCCTCTTCCTCTGAATCCTGGGTTTCCTCTTCCTCTGCCTATGCCAAATTTAATTTGTGTTTTGAATGAATGATCAAATGAGGTATTTTCATTCCTGTTCAACCCATCTTCATAATTTTTCAACGAGCCAACCAACTCATCCATAGAATATGTAGTCAAATATTTAGATTCTTCAATTACCACAACTATTGCATCAAATTTTCTAGGAAAACTTATTAAAACCTTTTATAGAACCTTCTCATTTGCTAGCTCATCACCATTTTGTCTTATTTGATTAACCAAATCCGTAACATGATATGTAAATTGATCTATTGAACAAGAATCTTTCATTTGCAAGTTTTCAAATTCTCTTCTAAGTGCTTGGAGTTTGGCAATTTTTACCTTACTGGTGCCTTAATATGTTGTCTCTAGAATGTACCATGCTTTCTTGACTATAGTGGATGGTTTAATCCTTCCAACAACTGAATCGTCCAACGCTTGTCCAATTATCTACAAAGCCCTTTTATTCTTTTGCCTATTTTCATCAAAATTGTTCTTTTCATCAATGCTCAAAATAGACTCATCTTCTGGTTCAATATAACCATTCATTACTATATCAAATAAATAATATGAATCTAATGCTAATTTCATTATAAATGCCCAATTATCATAATTTTTCCCAGAAAATGTTGGAATCATAAGTTGTTGATACATGCCTGATGCCATTCTCTTTTAAAACAAATCAATCCCCCAAAAAACACTTTCAGCAAAATAGACAAGAGATCATAGTAAAAAAAGGTTGAGTGCTCTTTACAAATCTTCTTGGAATTTCTTCCTTCCCAGCTCTTTGTCTTCAATCACCCCGTTTGTTTTTTTCTTGTTTAAAAACCAGTCCAAGTCCCTCTTACTGCGTCTACCAGTGAACTTGTCAAACTCCTACAAATGATGTCTCTTTGAATTCAAATCGGTGAATGATCTATCTCTCTGTCAATATGTGACTAAGAGTATACCTATCTCGTCTTCTCTAATAAAACCAGGCTACCTCTGTTGTTTTCTCTAATAACTCAAACTAGGGCGAACAGGAATGTAGAAGTGTCAGCTCCTGCAAAATTTCAGAGCACCACGCTTTCACTGCGCGACTCTTCTAGAATTGCAGAAACACTTTTCTTAGAGACAAGGACTCTCCTCTTAGGATCCTCAGAGGCAGATCTTCTCTCAGCATTGAATGGGAAACTGGGCCCTCTCAGTGACGAATGGGCACTACTGGCAGCTTCTAGGGTTGTGGTCTGCTTCTAGAATGCTCGTTGGAAATGGTATCTCGTTCCTTCTCTATTTGCGAACACTCTTGGTGGAGAGATACAACGATCTCCTCCCACAAATCAGACTCTGCCAGCACTGGCCAGTTGGCCACTCTTCCAACTGGGACCACCTTTACACAAAATGCAAGCCAATCTTCACATTGGGCGAATTGCTTCTTCTCTCACGAGACTGTTACGGTCCTCAACCTTACAACACTTAGGAATTCTCCAACTCTCACGGTCCTCACAACTCTCACTTCTCACCTCGCTCTGATACCACGATGAAGTGGGAAGAGGCAAAGGAAGAACACACAAATTAACACATAGACAAATTCTTATTCCTCAATGAATACAACAAATACATCTGCCTCATATTTATATAGGTCATGGAAGGCTCTCGAGAGTCGAGAGAGTTCTTGGAGCATCAATGAATATGTCGGTAGAGGAACTGTCTGGAAGTCGGTGGAAGTTATGGTGGTAGGTAGAAATGAACTCTTCCAAGAGGATCCAAACAAGTGTAAGTAAGTGTAAGTGTTTATCATATTTAAATTTTATTTAGATTTTCTTAACATTCAATTTATTATAATATCTATGAGAAAACCTATTAGTATACTATATGTGTCAAAGAGAAAACATAATAGTAGTGCCAACAATATTGATCCATTTATATTTGCTAAATAACATCAATTTCATTTTGTTTGGGTTGCTTGTATTGTGTTTCGACATTGGAATTTCATTGCAGCTCGGTTGCTAGCATTTTGTTTTAAATCGAAATTTCAGAATGTATCAAATAAATTTTATTTCCTTCTTTTTTGGTTTCAATGTTGAAGAGTATTTATTTTTTCAAATTGTTTTTGAGACTTACATTGCTTAGTCTTATAAACGTGTCAACTTTTTTTTATTGTTTTTTTAAATTTAGGGTAACAACTTGCATTCACATTGTCGGCATTGAAAATTCCTTCAAATGTCAAAAACATTGTAATTAGAGAAAAATTGGGGTGGGGCCGTGCCATATGGACTTTAGGGGGCTTGATTCCCTTGTAGCAAGATTAGGGATTCAGAAAGAGAAGAGCAGTGATTCTGGAGAAACAGGGTCTGTGAAACAAAAGAACTTGATTCTGAAGAGGACTAATTGCAAACGATGTTGGCTTCCATTCAGGATTTCATCAAGTTGGAGAGTAGGGATTTAGGGATTTATTCTCCTTCGGGTGGGTTTAACATTTGGAAAATAAAATAATGTTGATGACGAAGAAGAAATCTTAAAACGTGAGGTAGAGAATATTGAATAGGCAAAAGATGCAGCTTGTTTCGGTCTCCCTGATTCTGAAGAAGAGGATGATGGCGATATTAATGAAGATGAAAGAAATCCCAATGAAAAATAGAGTGTAGGAAAGAGAAAGGCCAATAAATAGAGTGATGTTTTTCCCTATATGCATTAACTCTAGTATAGAGTGATGTTTTTCTCTCTATGCATTAACTTTGGTTTTGCACTAGGCATGTTTTTTCATAAAGTGACACTTCATGGTTACATAGGAAGAATTATTGTACCATCTGCTTTGGTGGGCCCAGCTGCTCATGAAGGGAACTGCCAGGGAAGGATGAAACTTACATTGGCTAAGATGCCACCAGAATGGACATTTTAGCTTGATTTTTACAAAAGGAGGCTGAGAGAATCAAGGATTTACTAGACGTTCATCTCTATGTATGTAGACCTGCCTCTCCTTTATGTATGTTTATAAGAGTAGTGGCATTGCCAGTGACTTTCTTTGTATTTAATTTACAATAATTTTAGGCTTTGTTCATAGAATATAAGAGTAGTTGCATCATTGGTGGCTTGCTTTGTATTTGATTTACAATATTTTTAGGCTTTTTTCTCAGAATCACGTAAGTGTATTCATTCAGGGATAATGTTTGTATTTACACTTGGACTTATAGGTTACATCAATCACGTTGGGATGTTAAGGTATTGACTTTGATCTTGCGATTCATAAACACCTGCATAGTGCAACAATTTTAGGTTTTGTTCTTGGACATGTACAAATCTTAAAACTAATGATTTATGTCATTGATGCATTTATGTTTTGAACCACTCGTAGTTGAAACAAGTTGCAAATCATCATTCTATGGTTTTCTTTCTATGGAACATAAGACACCTGCATGCATCAGATAGGTGGGTTCCATGTAAGGACTATAGTTTATCTTTTTAGGCCTTTGGAACCCGTGTTTTCTGTAATTTTAATAGCAACATACCTTGGGAAGGTTCCCATAAGAGCCCTACATATAGCAGCTATTTTGGCCAGGTTTCCATTTTAGGATTATAGTTTATATGTTTTTAAGGCTTTGGAGCACTGGTTTTCTGTGAGTTCCATATGAAGGGAATAGACGACGCGATTCCCCGCGCAGTCTACTATGCATAACATAGTTTCAAATATTGTGCACCAAAGAGGCTACACGACAGAGTTCTGAAGAATACTACATAGTGCACAGATTGCTTAATTTTCTACGTGTTGTGAATACACAGACTTAATGAAATGATTTATGAATGAGGAATAACATAGTGCTATGCTTAGCACAAAAACTCAGAAATACGATAGAAACTTGTCAATACTCAAAATGATTTATATTAATGAACTTGGGCGCACTGCGCACGATTACAAAATACAATGACTAGATGAGCTTCGGCTCAAACAACTTCTTCTGTTGAATTTACAGACACAGAGCCTGTGCTCAAACTTCTTCAACTCCTCAAGTGCTCCTGGTTCTCTACTGTTCTTTCTACCTCTATGTTGTGCATCTATCCTCCCACATCTATTATGCATCATCCTTCTAACTAAGAGACTCGAACTTATATAACTTCGACTGAGACTTCCTACAGAAGCTAATACTGACTCAACATTAAAAACTATCATTAATTCGACTGAGTCTTCAACCACTTAACTGAACTCGAGAAGATAGAGATCAGATCCATTTATAGCTTCACTACTCGCCAACTGACTTTTGAGTAAACGTGTGACTTTTCACTTACAGACTGTCAGGCTGTTTGAGTGACTATTTTGACTAACTGATAGACTTCTGACAAAATGACTGACAGAAAAATCAGCGGAGACGTGAAGATCTCACTGACTTGTAATTACAACTTCCAACACTCCCCCTTAATTACAAGTTGATGGGATTACAAAAGAAAATTACATAAAAAATTGAGTTTACAATTTTACAGTCACTCATCTATTATTGCGTAGATGTTGAAATGCATCTCTTGCTAGAGCCTTTATGAAAATGTCTGCGACTTGTTCTTTTGACCTACAAAACTATAAACAAATCTCTTTGTTATTCACCAATTCTCTGATAAATTGATACCTTGTATCAATGTGCTTAGTTTTCTTTTGAAACACATGGTTCTTTGATAACATGATGGTTGAATTGTTATCGCAGAAAAATGTTGTTGGTTCATGTTGTTCCTACAACAAATATTTTAACATTCTTCTTATCCATACCGCTTGACAAGTTGCGCTTGAAGTTGTGATGTACTTTGCTTCTGCTGAAGAAAGTGTCACTATGGGTTGCTTCCTTGATGCCCATGATACCATACATGTTCCAAAATGAAATGTGTACCCAAAGGTACTTTTATTGTCATCAATGTTGCCTCCACAATCACTGTCAGTGTATCCATACCGTTTGAAATTTTCTTAAGTGGAGTACTTGGTGCCAAAATCTTTTGTTCCATTCACATATCTTAGGATTCTCTTTCCTTCTTTCCAATGTGATTCTTTTGGAGTTTCCATGAACCTTGAAACGAGTCTCACTCCATACATAATATCAAGTCTTGTCGTTGTGAGATACATAAGACTGCCTACCAGTATTTTAAACAGTGTGGGATCCACTTTAGACCCTTTATCTTCCTTGCTTAGTTTTAATCCTGTTATGTTAGGTGTTGGTGCTGCTTTTGAATTCACCATATTGAATGTTTTCAATATTTCATGTGCATACTTGGACTGTGTGATAAATATATCAGTTTTGGACTGGTGCACCTCTATTCCCAAAAAATATCACATAAGCCACAAATCAGTCATTTCAAATTCATCCTTCATGACTAACTTGAATTCTTCTATGCCAAAGTGTTGGCACAGGGGCAGATCCAGGGTTCAACGCTAAGACAACGCACCAACAAAACCCTAAGTACCATGTAACGAACCCCTCGACAAACCTGAGGCCCGGGTATGCCACTCCAGAGAAACCACTCATGCTCTCACGCCAGTCGCTAACATTTCCAGCCATGCGGCTGAGACATGCTACTCTAGGGAATGTCTTTCATTCCCTTACTACGGAACATACAATAGCATACCCAGTAGTCAACTAAGAAATGCCACCTAAATTTACTCTTTAGACTACATGAAACTAAAACATATACATACAGCAGGCTCGCAGAAGCTTTACATCTAAACATAAACAAACTATTACTTTCTGTAACATACGACTTTTATATTAAAATGACAGTAATTATCGATATGCCTCATTTACAGGAAATTAGCCATAAGCACACAAGCAACATAGTCACATATATGATAAAATCGTAACATGGGTATATAAATAACAAAACAACATATCCATTTATCATACAATTGGTACTTATCTTAGAAATATTGTCACCAACTTCTTATAGACCATCCACAAACCTCCCATCCATAGACTACATTGTTCATCACTCTC
The DNA here is from genome assembly GCA_032191745.1 of Picea mariana. NCBI lineage: Eukaryota > Viridiplantae > Streptophyta > Pinopsida > Pinales > Pinaceae > Picea > Picea mariana. Next base: position 44,889 of record JASDQU010506217.1, on the reverse strand, counting down.
AACAGTGAATCACCCCCGATTTGGGACTGAACTCAACCCAAGGTAAGGGATTCCTATCCAGGCTAAGGTTCATGGGAAATAGGAAAGACTTTAACTCAGGTGCTCACTCAACTAACAACCTACAACCTCTCATTCCCCACATGTCTGTCCCACCCAAGGAAGTGTGCCACTTCTCTTCTCAACAGTCCCTCGGTTGCCCCACTTCCCTTCCAGGGCTTCAAAAATAGGCTGGACCAGAACTCTCAAAGCGTTGTAGCTGTAGTTTAGCACCAACAAAAATCAATCCACAACAATTCTCTTTCCCGGAGAACTTCTCATGAGCCTAACAACCCGCTTCTTCAATCTCGCTCCAAGCTAACTAGGTACACCAGCCAAAAGGGATGGGAAAATAGGTTTCAGAAAGTTGGAATGGTTGTCTCAAGGATAACGGAATGTATGAGTGAAAATGGTCATGGAGTCATTGACTGGATAACTGAGTGTGTTTTTGGACTCACTCTGAACTCTCTGTCAAAAATGGTCCCCTGGTGGTTTCCCCCTGTTTTCCACTCGTAAACTCCCTCTCTGAATCCCCCTTTTGGGCTAAGTTTCCCCACAATATGAATGCATTTCTCCTACTTGACACTTTTCATATCAAAAGTTACTTTTGTCCACTTGTCCCCAACTTTAGAACTTAGGATAAACTAATTATCCATACTTTATGTTTTAGGAAATATTAATATAATACTCCTTGACTTTTGGCCCTCCCTCACCCTAACTAGTGAATTTCAATCCCCCATCTCTTTTATCGTGGTCGGTCTGTGCGCAGTGATGTATTTTCTATTAATCATGAGTCATGTACAAAGTAGGCGCATTGGCCCTTGACATCTAGGTGCGCTGACCTAATTCCAAGACATAAGCATTCTGGCTTATAATACTAGCTCACCAGCCTATAACACATATTATATACACAAAGGTTCACTGACCTTAATATCGCGCGCACTTTGTTACTACGCGTTGTATCCTCTATATTTAAGGTTGCACACACCTTAGTTACTTCTCGTGGTATTCAGAAATGTGCACATTACATCCCTTTACTACGCAGTATATGCGCGCACCATGCCATGAAAGGTGTATTACAAAAATGATGTCTAAACAACTCACTAGATTAAATATACTTGGATTATATTTACATTTGGGTTCGACCGAGGGATATTACAACCCCCTCCCCTTATTTATGCATTGTCCTCAGTGCCTCATGTATCCATATACAACAAAATTTACAAAATTCTTCAAAATGATGCGGGTACTCTACCCGCATTGCATCCTCATGCTCCCAAGTAGCATATTCAAGTCCATACCAGGTCCATTGGACCTTTACAAGCCCTATGGCTCGATTCCAGAGTTGTTTGATTTTTCAATCTAGGATGCGCACCGGATGCACTTGGAAAGCGCTTTCTTTCTCCAATTGAATAACATTCCAATCAATAACATGATTAACATTGGGTATATATTTATTTAGCAATGATACATGGAAGACATTATGAACAAACATAGATGCAGGCAATGCAATCATATAAGAAACTAGACCAATCCTCTCTAGGATTTCAAATGGTCCACAAAATCTGGCCACTAACTTGGCGCAGCTTCCCAGCTTCAGGGAGATCCTGTTAGCTTTCACTTTCAAGAAAACATGATCACCCACTTTGAATTCTCTCTGGATTCTGTTTTTATTAGCATAACTTTTTTGTCTATCTTGGACAGCCTTCAAATTCTGCTTAATTTTTTTAACATTTGATCTTCCATCTCCTTGAGCAATTCTGGCCCGACTACTGTTCTATCAGCTGGATTATCCCATCTTACTGGAGTATTGCACCTCATGCCATAAAGTTCTTCAAACGGGATCATTTTCAATGATGCCTGATACCCATTATTATAAGCGAATTATACCAAGTGTAGGTAGTCTTCCCATTTCGATGGTTTGTCCATCACATACATTCTCAACATATCTTCTATCACCCTATTCACTCTTTCTGTCTATCCATTAGACTTGGGATGATAAGCTATACTAAATTTAAAATTCGTTCCAAATCCTTTGAACAATCCTTTCCAAAAATTCAAGGTGAATTTTGGATCTCTATCAGACACAATCATTTTATGAATTCCGTGCAATCGTGCTACTTCCTTCATGAAAATATCAGCAACATCAGCTGCTTTGTGAGTAGTTTTTAGTGGAATAAAATGGGCAGCTTTTGTAAGCTTGTCCACCACTACCATAATCGAATCATGTAGCTTACTTGTTCCGGGCAATCTCGTAATAAAATCCATTGTCACCACTTCCCACTTCCATTCAGGAATGGACAAAGATTGCAACAATCTTGCTGGGTGCCTATGCTCTGTTTTAACTTTCTGGCAATCCATGAACCTAGCGATGTATTCTGCAATTTCTCTCTTCATACCTGGCCAAAATTATTGGCTCTTGACCACTGTTACGGTTTTCTGATATCCAGGGTTTCCTGCATAAGGAGCATTATGCATCTCACGCAAAATTATACATTTCAAGTCCTGAACATTTGGTACAAAAATTCTGTTCTTGTGCAACAATATTCCATCTACTCCCAACTTATAATTATCCATCTTTTGTGGTGTCTTACCTTGTTGTAGCATTGCTACCAATTCTCTGTACTATAGATCTATATTTGTAGCCTCTAGAATTTTGCTATTAACATCATTCTGATACATGCTGATGGTTGTAGAATGAAGCTCATGCACCCTCTTGCTGAGTGCATCAACTACTTTATTTTCTTTCCCTTTGATATGTTTTATATCAAAGTTATATTCGCTTAGAAATTCTAACCATTTTATTTGTCTAGCATTTATATTTGGCTGATCAAATAAATATTTCAAACCATTGTGGTCTATTCATAGCTCAAACCTCTTTCCCATGAGGTAGTGTCTCCATTTCCTCATGGCATGCACTATGGCTGCCAACTCCAAATCATGAGTGGCATAGCTTCTTTCATGCTCCTTCAACTTCCTTGATTCATAACATATCACAAATCCATTTTGACCGAGGACTCCACCCAGTCCTTCATTACATGCATCTGTGCATACAATGAAATCTTCATTTGGGTCTGCGATCCTTAGTATTGGATCACTTGTCAATGATTGTTTCAAATGTTGGAAACTTCTTTCACAGTCCGCCGTCCACTGAAACTTCATACCTTTCCTTTGCAAGGAAGTGATTGGGTGTGCTATCTTCAAGAATCCTCCAATGAATCTGTTGTAGTAACCTGCAAGGCCCATGAAATATCTGACCTCTGTCACATTCTTTCGTGCTGACCATTCTCTAATGGCTTCTACCTTCTCAAGGTCCACTGCTATCCCATCTTCTGAGATGATATGCCCCAAATAATGAATTTGTTTCTGATAAAATGAGCACTTGCTCATTTTGGCATACAACTGATGTTCCCTTAATAATTGCAACACCATCCTCAAATGATGTTCATGCTCTTCCTCTGACTTGGAATATATAAGAATGTCATCCAAAATGACAATGACAAACTTGTACAAATACTCTCGGAAAACACCATTCATTAAGAACATGAAAATAGGTGGTGCATTTGACAATCCAAACAGTACCACCGTGAACTCATAATGACCATACCTTGTCCTGAAGGCAGTCTTGCTAATATATTCTTCTTTAATTCTTACTTGATGGTATCCTGATCTGAGATCTGTCTTTGAAAATATCCTTGCACCCTTCAATTGATCAAAGAGATCATCAATCCTTGGTATAGGATATTTGTTCTTAATAGTCACTTTATTCAATTGTCCGAAGTCAATGCACAATCTTAACGTTCCATATTTCTTTTTCACAAACAAGACTAGGGCACCCCAAGGTGATACACTTGGGCATATATACCCCTTCTTCAGAAGTTCTTCAAGATTCATTTGCAATTC
>JASDQU010506217.1:29729-40850 GCA_032191745.1 Picea mariana | reverse complement strand
TCATGTATATGAGGCAGGACTTAACCATCTCATTAACTTTTCTTTTGGCTCCTATAGCTAGTTGCACCAACCAAGATTTCCCATGCTTTCTTCTTGGTAATTGAAAACTTTCCACCATCTTAGGGTCTATATAACTATGGCTAGCTCCTGAATCAATTAAAATAGCAAGAGTTTGGTTGTTGATCATACCTTCCACTTCAATCATGTGGGATTGATACTCTGCTTGCTTGTTGTCGAGGGATGCATAAATCCTTGGCACATTTCTGCCCATGTCTTCTACTGTCTCAGCTCATTGTACATTGTGAACAACCTTACCTTTTTCTCCTCTGTGAGGAAAATATTTGAATCTATGGTCTTCTTTACAACCCCAACATTGCATAGGTGGTTTTCTTGGCCCTTGACTCCCTATGTCAATCACTCTGGTTTCCTTATGCGTTTGTTGTCGTTGTGGATTATTTATGAAGAATGGTGGCTTAACTCCCTTCTTTCTCTGATCCATCTTGAATTTCTTATTGTCTTCCCAAGCCTTTTGGAAAGTTGGTCTTGCTTTCAGCTGGTCATATAAGCATTTATCTCTTCTTATGGTCTCTTCTAATGTCTTGGGATCATCATAGTGTATTTTGTCACTGATGAACGTTGGAAATCCACTTGAGTACCATTGAATCTTGACTGTCTCATCCTTAGTGAAAGAGACATACTTCAACATTTCCAGAAACCTTCTCTCATATTCATCTATGGTTGTACTTCCAAGATTGAGTTCAAACAACTCTTTCATTTTCTTGTCATAGTATCTCTTGGTCAAGTACTTCTTCTCAAAATACTTCTTGAATTATCTCCAAGTAACACTTTTCTCTACAATGTGTTGTACCTGCACAAGTTGATCCCACCACATGGAGGCCTTTCCTTTGAGTTGATAAATAGTGATTCTACCTTTAGCATGAGAAGGATAATTGTGCGATTGAAAATACTTTCTCATGCCTAGCAACCATGTTTCGGCATCTTCATCCTTCTTGTGATCACCATCAAAAGTAGGAGGTTTGATTTTGTTCATTTCTCCTTGCAGCTCATCCACCCCATATCTCTTATACCTTCTGAAAGGTGATAGGCTTGAATTGTTGCCTTCTCTCTTATGGGAATGTCTATGGGAATGATGGTGATGTTTACTAGCACTTTTTACTTCTCTCTTCTCCTCTGAAGATTTGTGACTCTCAGATATACTTGAGTCACTCTCATTAGCCAAATCCTTCTCTATTCTGTTCAAATGTTCCCATAGTTTCATGTTGAATTCATCCTGCTACTCTTTGGATTTCATAAACCTTTCATTATCATATTTATGGATTTGGACATCCTTCTGCAAATTCTTAATGACCTCAGCCATATTCATATCTTCATTCCTTTCTTCTCCATGTCTGTTGGAGTTTGTTCCTTCCATGTCCAAGTGGACTTCCATCCCTCTACTCTTCTCTGGATGAATGTAATTCTCTTGTTCCTCTTCCATTCCTATGGACTCTGTACTGGTCTGTCCTAACCGAGTTGTTGTTAATTATGCAAAACGTGCAGCCATCGAAACTTATTAGACTAACCAATCAACAATTCATGAGAATATGCACCATTTCGATTTAACATACACGTCAACATTATCACTCTCGGTTTCTTGGTGTTATCACCACGACAATTATAGATAAGACCCAAGTCTCGAGAACGCTGACGCGTAGTGCCTTCCGAGATACACTCGCACAAGAAATGTGGTTTTTTCAAAACCACTTTCACCAAGACGCGGTATTACGTGTCTCAACATGTCAAGTCCACCACTCGTGGAGCGGGTGATGACTAGTCAGATCACCCTGCTTCATTCGTTCAATACTTCGAATCCATGTGACGTTAGCTAAATGCCGCCATGTAAAAAACTCAAAAGCCAATCATTCAAAATGGATTGGTCGAGCATGGAAACCCAACGCTCCTTGTACGTAACATGTTTGTGCTGCATAAATGGAGTTCTATAATTACTACCCCTGAAGTATGAAGATATTTGTGTATCCATAATCGTAGTAATATTCAAGTTGCTCGAATTACTTCTCTCTATAGAGACACATTTCAGTATCCCCAACCTGAGATACATGGACAAGGCTAAATCAAGTGCGACTCGTTATTCAAGCAACATGCTAGGATTTCCTGCGACTAAGGAGGAAAGGGCCCTCGTGCATATTCTAGCAACTAAATTCCACACAGATCCAGTTATAGACTCGTGATTGGAAGTCAGGATGAATCCCATTATAAAGGATTTAGTCATCAACAGGCCATCCCTAAGAAGAAAAGGAGTAAGCGACATAAGAAGGAGGAATCTACGGTTGAAGCGACCGAAAGTGTTGGAGAAAATCAACCAGTCTGGTTAGACTCCTCTTTAAAGGCGGAGATCACTAAGCTGAAGTAAGTCTTCAACTAAGATAAGCATGTCTCAACGAATTTTGGAACAACCAGTAGCGGAGGTAAAGAGTACCAGAGATGATAGGCCTGTTCTTCAGTGGCCCTTTTTATAACAGGCTAACTGCTGTCATCAACCTTTTGTAATTTTGTGATTAATATGATTATATAAATACAGAAACGAATTTCAGACTGTTTTATTACAATTTCTATATGGTGATGTTGTGACTCTTGTTTTCTTTTATAAGAGTTTTTTCTTGTAATTTTATATTTTATTTTCATCTGTCTAAATCGGAAGAAATTAAAATTCATAATTCTTTTTAATTAATTCTTCAATGTGGTTATGCGTTTATTTTTCTTTTATTATTATGCAATTTAAACTCAGACTCCTCGCCTTCTAAGTGACTTCATGCGCATTAACTTGACCTGTTCATTTATATTATCGTGCATAGTAATATTACAAGGTAAACACTTCTTCGTGCACCTAAATCTACTGTTCATTTCTTCTTCGTCGTATCGACTACTTACGTGCACTATTCTGGCATTGTGAGCCAATATCCACTACACACCAATATTCCACATGATTTTTCGTCGTATGCATGCACCATGTCAAGTTTAACATATTCCTTCGCGCTCAAATATCTGCGCATACTACTAAATACACTGTCGCAAAACAACTTATACTTGTACTTATGCACGTAACAACAAAATTCCCCTGCATTAAGCAATACTTGCGCACCCCATGTGCACCTTACTATGTGTGTGCTTACCACGCAAGGCTAAATTCAGTGTCTGCATCTATGCATAATAATCTTCTGTTTGATGCTACAACTTACCGCACACACTGGCATGCCATGGTTTTTTGTGCGGTGCCAAACTTACCACGCACACCAGTACGCCAATATTTTTCTAAGGACACTCTATGACTCTAATTATGGTCACTTCGAAGTTAATTTTCTGTGAATATTCACTTCAATTGCAATTCTTCTGGCCCATCCAAGCTCAGTGTTGAACTGAGGCTTTGATACCATACTGTAACGAACCCCTCGACCAACTTGAGGACGGGGTATGCCACTCCAGAGCAACCACTCATGCTCTGATGTCAGTCGCTAACATTCCTAGTCATGAGGCCAGAACATGCTACTCTAGGGAATGTCTTTTGTTCCCTTACTGCGGAACATATAGTAGCATACCCAGTAGTCAACTAAGCAATGCCACCTAAATTTACTCTTTAGACTGCATGCAACTAAAACATATACATACAGCATGCTTGTGGAACCTTTACATATAAACATAAACAAACCATTACTTTCTGTAACATACGACTTTTATATTAAAATAACAGTAATTACCGATATGCCTCATTTACATGAAATTACCCATAAGCACACAAGCAACATGGTCACATATATGATAAAATCGTAACATGGGTATGTAAATAACAAAACAACATATCCATTTATCATACAATTGGTACTTATCTTAGAAATACTGTCACCAACTTCTTACAGACCATCCACGAACCTCCCAGCCATAGACTACATTGTTCATCACTCTGAATAGTGAATCACCCCCGAGCTAGGATTGAACTCCACCCAGGGTAAGGGATTCCTATCTAGGCTAAGGCTCATGGGCAATAGGAAAGACTTTGTCTCAGGTACTCACTCAACTAATAGCCTACAACCTCTCATTCCCCACATGCCTGTCGCACTCAAGGAAGTGTGCCCCTTCTCTACTCAATAGTCCCTTGGCTGCCCCACTTCCCTTCCAAAGCTTCAGCAACAGGCCGGACCAGAAGTCTCAGAGCACTATAGCTGCAGTTTAGCACCAACGGAAATCAATCCACAACAATTCTCTTGCCCAGAGAATTGCTCACGGGCTTGACAACTCGCTTCTTCAATCCCGCTCCAAGCTAACCAGGTACACCAACCAAAAGGGATGGGAAAACAGGTGTCGGAAAGGTGGAATGGATGTCTCAAGGATAACATAATGTATGAGTGAAAATGGTCATGGAGTCATTGAATGGATAACTGAGTGTGTTTTTGGAATCACTCTGAACTCTCTGTCAAAAAATGGTCCCCTAGTGGTTTCCCCCTGTTTTCCGCTCGTAACCTCCCTCTCTGAATCCCCCTTCTGGGCTAAGTTTCCCCAAGATATGAATGCATGTCCCCTACTTGACACTTATCATATCGAAAGTTACTTTTGTCCACTTGTCCCCAACTTTAGAACTTAGGATAAACTAATTATCCATACTTTATGTTTTAGGAAATATTAATATAATATTCCTTGGCGTTTGGCCCTCCCTTACCCTAACTGGTGAAGTTCAGTCCCCCATCTCTTTTATCATGGTCGGTCTACACGCAGTGATGTATTTTCTATTAATCATGAGTCATGTACAAATTAGGTGCATTGGCCCTTGACATCTAGGCGCGCTGGACTAATTCCAAGACATAAGCATTCTGGCTTATAATACTGGCTCACCAACCTATAACGCATATTATATACACAAAGGTTCCCTGACCTTAATATCGCACGCACTTTTTTACTGTGTGTTGTATCCTATGACTTTAAGGTTGCGCGCACCTTAGTTACTGCACGTGGTATTCAGAAATGTGCACATTACATCCCTTTACTGCGCAATATATGTGCGCACCATGCCATGAAATGTTTATTAGAAAAATGATGTCTAAATAGCTCACTAGCTTAAATATACTTGGATTATATTTACATTTGGGTTCGGCCGAGGGATATTACATACCAGCCCTTTCGGAAACACATGTGAAGAAGATGTAGTCTCACCCGAGGTAGAGGTAGGGGTGGTTGCAAGACTCAGGTGTCTTCAACCTTAGCTGGGACACAGATCTGTGATTCTAATCCTTCAAAGAGTACTTAGCACCGTCGGTCCTCTAATATGCAATAAATAACTACTTCGCTGATAATACAGAGCTTCGCAACATTCACAATGATATTAGCATAATTAACCATTTATCATAAGAAGTTCTATGCAATCATCTCAAGCACTTAGCAAAAGAAGATACAAGCATATAAAGACAATGCACAAAGCAAGACAACACAGTGTTTACGTGGTTCACCCCCACCCTGGGGCTACGTCCACAAACTCTTCTTATTTATTAGTGTCTTCAATCCATTAGAAGAAAAAATCCATCAAAACCCTTTACTCTGCACTAGACAGAAGATCTGCACAGCTTGCTAGATCCTTCTTCCTTGCGTTACAGCACAAAGCCTTTCACAACTTATTACAACAACTTGCACTTAGCTCTACAAGTCTTCACATAGGCACAAAGTACTTACAATTCGCTCTAGCACTTAGCCTTAGCACTTTTGACCACATAGATCGAACTCTCTTCTATCTAGCCTAGGCATCTATTTATATATTACAAAATAGGCCTAAACATGGGTAAGCCCATGGGCCGACATCCCTTTCCCGTTACATTATCCCAAAAACCCAAAAAGAACCCAAAGGTGGGTCGAGATCCCATGATCTTCGCTTCGCCGTGTGCTCCTCCTTCGATAGGCCATGGAAGTCCCAAAATAGGCCATCATGATGAATATTATCCCAAAGCTTGGTCAAGGGCCAACACAAAGTCACTTGTAAATATCAAATCATCCACATATAAACAAACAATTAACACATTACCTTGCTGATTTGATTTGATGTACAGTGTTGGCTCATTTTCACTTCTATGAAATCCATTCTGTGTGAGATAGGAATCAATGTGACTATACCAAACTATGGGAGCTTGCTTTAATCCATACAGTTCTTTCTTCAATATGTACACTTTGTTTTCTTGTCCTGGAACCTCATAACCTTGTGGTTGTTCCACATATACTTCTTCTTCTAAGTTTCCATTCAAGAATGTTGGTTTTACATCCATCTAATAAACTGGCCATTTGTACTACGTGACAATAGCTAGTACAGTTCTGACTGTATCCATGCGCGCAACTGGTGTAAATGTTTCATTGAAATCAATTCCAGGTTGTTGTGTAAAGCCTCTTGCAACTAACCTTTCCTTGTACTTTTGTACATTTCCTTTTGCATCTTGCTTGGTTTTATAAATCCACTTGACACTTATAACATCCTTATCTTTAGGTACATCGACCAATTTCCATGTTTTATTGTTCTCTATGCATCTGATTTCTTCATCCATGGCTTGTGCCCATACATCATCTTTGGTTACTTCTTCAAAATTTAATGGATCACCTATTTGTGAAAACAGAGCAAAATATGAAAATGAATTTGTTGCATCTTCATTATAGATGTCGTGCAGACTTATTTTTTTTCTTGGTAACAGACTTGTCAATGTTGTATCTGGAGATGTAGAATTGCTTGGACTAGTTGTTGGTGTTTGTTGTGCTCTAGGTGTAGACTGCACACTTGTTGTTCTTACTGGTGTATTCTGCGTGGTGATTTGCGTCGCAGTGCCAGGTGTAGAAGGGACTGCACATTGACCTGTGCATGGTGTTTGAACCACTTCTTCTTCTATGTCATCATTCTCCATCGCATCAATGATTTTGACTATCTTTGTTATGCTTCCATTCCATGCTTCATTCTCCATGAACTCAACATCGCGGCTAATTATGACTTTTCTTGCGATAGGTTCATACAACCTGTATCCTTTTGTTTCTTCAGAATACCCAACAAAAATACATTTATTTCCTTTTTTGTCCAACTTCCTTCTCAGTTCATCTGGAACATGTGCATATGCGATGCAACCAAAAAATTTTGAGTGCACCCCATTATGATTTGAACCTGTCCAGGATTCTTGAGGAATTATATTCTTCACACTCTTCATCGAACATCTGTTCAAGATGTATACTGTAGTTTCTACTGCCTCAACCCAATACTCATTTGACAAATGTTTGGTTGTCAACATATTGCGTTCCATTTCCATGATGGTTATGTTCTTTCTTTCTAAGAAACCATTGTACTGGGGTGTGTATCGCGCGGTAAATTTTTTGTAGATGCCATGAACTTTACCAAATTTGTAGAAATATCTTGAGATGTATTCTCCTCCTCTGTATGTTCTTAGACACTTGATGTAATAACCACTTTGTTTCTCCACAAGTGTTTTAAATTGTTGAAAACAAACCAATTTGTCATATTTATGATTTAGGAAATAAATCCATGTCCTTCTTGAGAAATCATCAATGAATGTTAGAAAATAAGTATTGCCTCCTATAGACAGAGTTTGCATTGGTCCAAAAATTCTTGAATGTACTATTTCCAGTGGAGCTCTTTCTCTGTAAGACTTGCCAACTGGATATGATTCTCTGTGTTTCTTTCCAATATGCAGCCTTCACATATCCTTTTTGGTTTTTCAACCAATGGTAATCCTTTTGCCATATCCTTTGTGTGTAGCAGCTTCAGACCTCCAAAGTTCAAATGTCGAAATTTGAAATTTCATAACCAGGAATCATCCTATATTTTAGATTGGAATGTTTCCTTTATCTCTGTGCCATGTTCTCCTTTCTTGATATTTCGCACACTATTTTCTTCATTGGAACTACACACACTTTTTGCTGTAAATGCAGTGTCTATATGCACACTTTTTATTTTATCAACAATTTGTGTTGTATTCTTCTTCTTGGCTGGATTCAATGTCAACGAGAACATACTGTTACTTGTCATCTGGATTTTTTTAATAAGTAGATTGCTTGGGCATTTATCCATTATCACACAATGGTTATCTTCCATGTAGATTATGTATCCTTTTTGTAATAGTTGTCATGTTCTCATCAAATTATGCTTCAAACCAGAAACATAATATACATCACTCATAAATTTATGTTTTCCTTGTCTGGTTAAAATGTTTATACTTCCTTTGCATAAGACGGTGACTTGGATATTTGTTCCAAGTGTAACCTTGGTTTGGAATGACTCATCCAAACTAGAAAATAGTTCTATGTTTCTTGTCATGTGATCATTGGTTGGTTCTCTATAAATTACATGGTTTTCTCTCTCTAAATAGGGCTCATGTTCAGTGCACCTAATCGTTCACTACACAAAGCCGCTCACAACACATAGAACCCATTATAAATAAAGAAACCAACCATGAATTCACTGCTTGCAGCACATGATATGTTTCGATCAAGCTTACAAGGAGTAACATATTTGAATAGACATGATTAGTACTAAGCACAGCCTGAATCTAAGTACCATATGCCACATGGACTTTCTTGAGAAATATTTCATTCAACTGGTGACACTATATTGGACATTTCTGCAGTGCTAGGTATTGCTACAGTGCACGCCATAAACATAGGGAGAGTTTGGTTATTTGCATTGTGTGGTTGATCTTGACTTTGCTTGTTCTGATTATATTGTCTCTTCCTGCACTCATATGTATAATGTCCATACTTTTTATAGTAATGTCATTGACTCTTTGACTTGTTTTTTCTCTGACAACTTGGCTGACTGGTACTTGGGTTTTGACCTCTTCCACCAGTATTTCCAGGATTTCTACTACATCCATCTCTGACAGAACTTCTTCCTCTGCCTCTAAATTTAGCACTGCCTCTTCTTCTTCCATGACTTATAGATGACATATTTGACCTATTCAATCTGTGTTCATGATTGATGAGGGAAGCTTGCAGTTCAACTAAACTAAAGAAACTCAAGTCTTTTCTCTCTTCTAGAGTCACAAAAACGGTGTCAAACTTAGGAGGAAGACTCCTAAGTACCTTTTCAACAACTTTTTTGTCTTCGATGGTTTCACCATGAGACTTAATCTGATTTATCATTCCAATGACATGGGTATAGAATGAATCTACTGTGTTTGAGTCTTTCATTGACATAGTTTCAAAATATCTTCTAAGAATATGTAGTTTTGCAGTATTTACTTTGTCAATACCCTAATAAAAGGTTTGTAATGTGTCCCATGCTTCCTTGGCTTGCTTTGCTGATGCAAATCTTGGAAGTATGCTCTCATGCATGGCTTGATGCATGTAAAACAACGTCTTTCCATCCTTCTTTCTTTGATCTTTCAAGACATCTTTCTCAGCTTGTGTGAGGGCATTTTATGTTTCCTGATCTACTGGTTCCATATAGTCATTCTTGACTATTTCCCATACATCTTGACCTCAAAAAAAAGCCTTCATGGTCAAGGAACACATCTCATAGTTCTTTCCTGTAAAAGTGGGAGGTTGCAAATTTGAGGTAGAAGCCATTTTCACTTTCAACAGAGTTTCTTCTCTTGACCAACTTGCTCTTGATAAAATTTCTCTAATACCAATTTGAAGGGAATCAACGACGCAATGCCCCGTGCAGTCTACTCTACGCAACATAGTTTCAAATATTGCGCAACAAACAAGCTACATGACAGAGTTCTCAAGACTACTACGCAGTGCATAGACTGCCCAGTTTGTTGTGCGCTATGAATATACACACTTAATGAAATGATTTATGAATGTGGAATAACATAGTGCTATGCTTAGCAGAAAAACTCAAAAATAAGACAAAGACTTGTCAATACTAAAAATGTTTTATATTAATGAACTTAGGTGCACTGCGCACGATTACAAAATACAATGACTAGATGAGCTTCGACTCAAATGACTTATTCTGTTGAATTTATAGACACAGAGCCTGTGCTCAGACTTCTTCAAATCCTCAGCTACTGTTGGTTCTCTACTATTCTTTCTACCTCTTTGTTGTACATCTATCCTCTCGCATCTATTATGCATCATCCTACTAACTAAGAGACTTGGACTTATATAACTCCGACTAAGACTTCCTACAGAATCTAAGACTGACTCAACATTAAAGACTGTCATTAATTCGACTGACTCTTCAACCAATTAGATGAACTTGAGAAGATAGAGATCAACTCCATTTATAGCTTCACTGTTGGCTGACTGACTTTTGAGTAAACGTGCAGCTTTGCACTTACAGACTGTCTGACTGTCTGACTGACTTTTGAGTAAACGTGCAGCTTTGCACTTACAGACTGTCTGACTGACTATTCCAACTGACTGATAGACCTCTAAAAAAATGAATGACAGACAAAGACAAATCGATGGAGACGTGAATATCTCACTGACTTATAATTACAACTTCCAATGCCATAGCAGTTTAATTTTGTATCTGTTAGCTTTTTTAATTGATATGATTACTTGGTAGTGGAAAATGATGAATAAATTGAATGCTGGTATTGTATTATGGTCGCTAATGATTTATGCCACAGGATTGGGATTCCATTATTTAAAGTTTTGTATAAAAATAACTTATATTTAATAGTTAAATATAAATTTGTGAAGTAAAAAATCTTTCATTAAATGAATTGTTGTTATAAATGAAACTCCTTGTTCTTGTTATCTTTTATTTGTTCTTTTCTAGTTGGTAAACCAGCTTTTAGAGTGTATAAAAATCCTTGCAATATCGGTGTCTTTTGCAATATTTTTATTATTCTTTTCTTTTGCAAGTATTTTGTGATTCTTTTCCTCTACAAGTATTTTGTCTTTTTACATTTGTGTATAGGAAATTGTGATTTGCATTTTGAGACTCTCTGGTTTGTAACAATGTGTGGAATTGGCATCTTGCATGTGGTTGTTCCTTTATTTAATTTTGGTAAAGAAAATTAAAAATATAGTTTTCAATTTTGAAATTTTTTTTTGACAGTTGATTTAAGGATTTATTGGTGTATGAATTATTTGTCTCACCAAATTCCTATTATCCATATT
>JASDQU010506217.1:0-10184 GCA_032191745.1 Picea mariana | reverse complement strand
TATATATATAATGAATTAAAAAACATTTTATATATAAAAAAAAATAGATGTAACTAGGAATTTAGTAGTTAAAGGTTTGCAAGTTTTTTTTCAAGATTATTTATGTTGAATTAACACTTTCAATTGACAACTTGAAATACAACTTTGGAGAGTTCCATCAATCTAAACACATTCTTTTGTGTTCTGTATTCTCTTTGACATTAAAATTCCCCTTTGTGCTTTGAATTTTTCCTTCCCTTTGATATGTTTATTCGTTGGATTGATAAACATTTGTTGTGGTCCAAGAAATTTTTATAATTTGTTGTCAATATATATGTTATTTCATTAATTGTCTCTTTCTTTTCTCACTCTTTACTTATGATTATTAAACACACAAGATAAAGATAGGTGTGAAGTACTTTATTCATCAATATGATACCTGTATAAGTACATTGATGTGACCCTTGGATTCGTATTCCAATATCTCTCTTGGACTCCTGATGACATTACAATGACTTGATTATTCATAAGTGTCAAGTTTGTAACCCTAACGAATTATGTTTCCAACATTCCCCCCTTAATATGAAGGGGTGTAAGCGAGTCCAAGGTGAGAGCTGAAATATGAAGGTGGACAACCAAAGTCTGGAAGTGTGCAGCTACCAATGGCTGAATGTGCTCTCTCAATTTGGTGGTTTTGGGATGACCACAAACCAAATAGATAGCAGAAGTTGATGTCTTCTACTAAAAGGTGGTGGTGGTTTAAGGAAGACCACAAACAAATCTGGTGGTTTAAAGATGACCACAAACTATGGAACTTGACTCTAGGCTCAATGGTTCTTGGAACATTTCCTAAGTTAGCTAGAAGTTGAAGTTGATGTCTTATGTTAATTGGAAGTGTTCTCAAATGTTGGTTTAAAGATGACCATAAATTGTGGTCTAGTAGAAGTTGAAAGTCTTCTACTAAGTGGAGGTTTAAGGAAAACCACAATTCGTTGTCTAGCAAAAGCTGTAAGCCTTATACTAAATGGTGGTTTAAGAAAAACCACAAAACCAATCTGGTGGTTTTGGATGACCACAAACAAAATCATGTTCATTTTTCAGACTCACTTGTTACTACTCGATTGATAAGAATTCAAAACTTGAAGCTTGACTATCAATCAATGATGGTGTTCCCCTTGCTAGGTATAAGGTGAAAAGATACAAATCTCTCCACTACAAGATGTGTCAATACTCGAGAGTGAATTATATGATATGACTAAGATATCTTCTTGATTGTTGATGACCATTGCCAAGAAGTCATCCACCCATAGTGGTTGTTTACTCTTGCAGGTTTCTTCTATTTAGAACATCTTTCAGAAGGATTATTTTGTTTTCCACAATGCTCACAAGGATGAAGATCAAAGAACTAATCTTCCGCATGGCCAAATCGTGGACAATGTTGGCATTTCAAAATATGCTCTTGAATTAGAGCACGTGAATATGAACTTTCTTAAATTAATCTAGCACTCTGGAACTCAATCGGCTTGGCATAATCAGGAATATGAAAGGTGACTTCCTTTTCATATCCGATACTTGTTCTATACTTGTTGTTCCTAATTTATTCCCAAGGTCTGATGTTTGGCTTGGAAATAGGAAGTTGAACTTCATCTACATTCATATCTGAAGCTAGCTCACTGAGTTGCTTATGTACTAGCTACTAATCTGAATCAACATCTTCTTTGAAAAGGAGGTCCTTCTGAACAAGGAATAGTTCAGAATGTCACATATTCTTTTGTTTTATTTCTTCTTGTTGGAGTTGTGATTCAAGCTCGAGAAATTCGATTTTGTCTTGCAAATATTGTAAACAAGTTAGAACATCAATTAGAGTTGTTATGTCAGTTGTGACTGTATTATCCACAAAAGAGACTATTATAGTGTTTAGTAACTCTAATAGTTCATCAATTCAAGCCATAGCACATAACTCACATGGTTTCTTTCAACTACACCCTTTAACAATCAGACTCTACAATTCAAATTCAAGAAATAAAGGGTGCCAACTTCTACCAAAAATGCACATGTTTACAAGAAAAATACAAGTAAACTTACAAAGCTACTATTTATAAGTATACCTTGATTCTGGAGTAGAATTGATCTTCAGGGTGAATGTGTCATCTGTCATTCTCTAGAGAACTACACAGTCCTTGTTCTTCTTTCCAAAATATAAGAATGAGATGATCATAAGAGATGATCATATTTTCCTCTTAAATGTCCATTATCCAATATGGATCATAAGAGATGATCATACTTGATTTGTTTTGGAAATCCCCTTAAGATCAAATGACATGATAATATGAGGTGATATAATGAATCACCATTTTGGAAGTCTATTGATATTATTAAATAAACAACATACTTAGAAGTTAGGAAAAACATGTCAGGGTACAAATTAGACTTCTCCACACAGGCAAGATCAAAGATTGCATATTGCAAGGCTTCTACAACATGATAGATGATGGAGAGAAAAGGATGGCTTCCTTTTCACTAATATTTTGGGGAGCAAAGATGACTAGTAGGAGTGTTGTAAGCTTGAATGAATAGAGGAACACATACATATGTGCATATATCATAAAAAAATTCTGACAATCATCCTATTTATTCCAGCAGGCTCATCAATGGATGGCATGCATGGGATCTCTATATTAAAGTAGTAACTCCTTGAAAATTAAACTAAAGAAGAAATTAACTAAGTAGTGAGGTATTGGCAATACATATCACATGGTTGGATTTCTCCATGAAAATATACTTGGATATGGAGGGCATTTTGGTCACATCGTTGCACAATTCACCTAGGGATGTTGATGTTCTTGTTTCTTCACTGGTGATTTGTTGTATAGGTCATTCAATTTATTTGTTGTATACAATGTTTCTTCACTAGCGATATGTAGTATAGGTCATTCAATTTGCAACAATGAGTGGTGATGTAGGGATTTTCGAGGGCCATAAATTTTGACTCAGTTATCCATTTGGGATGAAATTGTAGGGAGTTGTGTCTCAAATATTTCACTATCATATCGATCTAATCCTTCAAATCGAACATTGTTTCGACACTTTTCTAGGGCCAAATTCCTTCATATAAGGCCTCAAATTGGGGTTTTAGTGTTTTTACGAGAATTTTTAAATTAGCAATTATCAATTATATCTTAGTTTATGCACCTAATTAGAAAAGTGAGTTGACAAATAGTGGCACTCTTGTTAGCTTTTAGTTATTGGTCATTTTTAGAGTCATGCGAGAATTTTCTAAAATTAGTTGTTTTTGAAAATCTCAGATAGTAGTTATAAGGGATTGAACTTCCATTGTAATAGTTAGGATGGAGAAGGAATAAAAGAGAGTTATTTTCATTTCTCGTGTGTTTTCATGGTTTTTAGATCTTGTGAATGAATCAAAGTTTATTAGCTACATCATTTGGTGTCAAAGAAGGAAGATGGTTGGGAGAGGAAGAGGAAGAGCATGGTACCTTTCTCAGATGCATAGAGACATGCAAAACCTCCAAGGGAAAGTAGAAAATCTCACAAATGTGATGGATATTCATAGAATAATACAAAGATAAGTGTCTGATGAGGAGACAAACTGAGGATATGTAGATCGACATACAAAACATGAAGAAGAACATTTAGAGTGTGTGAATTTTGAAGAGATGATGCTCAGGGCTCTAGAAGGGAGAAATGATGGGATCAATATGGAAGTTTCAGAATATGTAGGGAGTCTTAAACCAGAGGAGTTGATAGATTGGCTAAACACCATGGAAAATATTTTTGAATGGAGGTCGATGATAGAGGAAAAGAAGGTGAAATTTGTGTGCACCAATTTGAAGGGCCACACCATGATTTAGTGGGATAATGTGCAAAAAGACAGAGCAAAAAAGGGAAATGACAAAATTAGGACCTAGATCAAGATGGAAAATAATTGCGAGAAATTTGTTTGTCTCTTGAATATTCCCAGTCCATTTTTTATAGATTTCATAACTTGAATCAAAACTTGTCCACAATGGAGAAACTCAAAAATGAGTTTTACCAGTTTTCCATTCGTGTGGATCACTAAGAAACTGATGAGAAACTAGATGCAAGGTATGTGAATTGTTTAAAATTTTCTATTCAAGATGAATTGAGCATGCATAGGGTTTGCAGCGTGGAAGAGGAATATCAATTAGCATTAAAGGCAGAGGAAAAACAAAACTGACAATTTTCTCAAAGAAATGGAGGAGCAAGGAGGGTTACATCATCTACCTCATGGGGTGGTTTTAGCTATGGCAGAGGCAAATCATCCCAAGGAGCTGAGAAAGTAGAAGATACTCAATAAGGTAACTTGAATCAACCACGAGGAAGAGGATTTTAGACGGGTTTAGGTTACGATGGTGGCAGAGGAGGACCTTAAATGTGTGTTTCAGGTGTGGTGAAGAGGGTCATCGAGCATTTGAATGACCAAATTATAATATGCAGTAACCAAAGCAAGGGAAACAACCTAGTTTAAAATTGGTCCAAGCTAAGAATGAAGAAGGAGATGAATCTTAAGTCCCACAAGATATGGGGAAGAATCTCATGGTATGAAGGTTAATGGTGATTCCCAAAAAAGAGCAAAGGAAGAGTAGTGGAAATGAAGATTCTTGGATTCAGACAAATAATTTTCAAACCAGATGCACTTCCAGGGGAAAGGTATGTCACATTATTGTTGATAGTGATAGTTTTGAGAATATAGTTTCCAAAGAGATGGTAGATACGTTGAAATTACGCTATGAAACCCATCCCCATCCTTACCAAATTGCATGGTTCAAAAAAGGGAATGAATTCACCATTAATTAAAAATGTTTGATCAAGTTTTCCATCGGTAAGACTTATAAATATGAAGTATGGAGTGATGTCATTATGATGGATGCATGTCATCTGTTATTGGGGAGGCCATGAAAATATGATAGAAAAGTCATGCATGATGGAGAAAATAATACCTACACCTTTTGGAAGGATGGATCGAAAGTCATCATATTTCCCCTTAAGAATGAGCAGAAAACTAAGAATATGTTGTCAGAAAGAGAGCTTGTTAAGGAAATGAAGACAACATGATTCTACTATGTATTAATAGTGAAAAAAGGAGCCAAAGAAGACATACTAATTCCTACTGAAGTGGCCAAGTTACTAAAATAATATGTTGATGTTATCCCTGATGAACTCCTTGATGGTATTCCACCAAAGAGGGATATTCAACATCACATTGATCTAATCCCAGGATCACCTTTGCCTAATCAAGGAGCCTATAGGATGAGTCCTACACAACATGAAAATCTCAACTGATAAGTGTCATAACTTATAAAGAAAGGTGTGGTAAGAGAAAGCATGAGTCTATGTGTTGTACCAGCATTGTTGACTCCAAAAAATGATAATACATGGAGGATGTGCATAGATAGCAGAGCAATCAATAAATTTTCCATCAAATATTTGTTTCCTATACCACACCTAGATGCCCTAATGGATGTGCTAGTCGGAGCTAAATATTTTAGTAAAAATGATTTACGAAGTTGATACCACCAGATTCAGATTCGCGAAGGAGATGAATGTAAAACCTCCTTCAAGACTAGGGATGGACTATATGAATGAATGGTGATATCATTCAGGCCGTCCAACGCGCCTAGTACTTTCATGCGGTTGATGAATACTATGCTTAGACCTTATATTGGTAAGTTTGTTGTCTTTTATTTTGATGACATCCTAGTTTTCAATAACAACAAAGAAGATCACTTGCAACATTAAAAAATAATGTTGGGTGTGTTGAAAAAACATCAGCGATATGCAAACCTGAATAAATGTAGGTTCCTGCAAGAAGGTTTGGTATTTATGGGTTTTTTCATCTCAACAAAAGGAGTCAATTGAGTATTCTAGAGCCGAATCATTGAATTCATGTAAAAGGGTGGGTGTGAGAGTCACATACCATAGTTATTAAGAGAATGGGGGCTTAGTACAATCAACTTGGGGAGGAGTGCAAGTCAAGAAAGAGAGAGAAAGAGGGGAAATTAGTTTAGGGAGGAGACCAAAATTACACATTCACATTTTTACATGGAGAGCTATTTTTTCATGATGTTTTTTTTCCAACAAAGAATTTTTTAGTGCTAAAGATTCAAGGTAGTTGTGGTGGACATGCTTGGTAACTGTTTGCAGTTGTAATCTTGTGGAAAAATAGGCTATGTGCATGGGAGTAATGTGTTGTTCGAAATTCATCCAAGGAAGCACGTGTTTTGTTGCTAGAAAAATTTGTGTTTTAGTTGTAGAATTCTTGAGGTCCCAAAAAGTATAATTCATGTCCAACCTATGCCAAAAACCCTAGATGGGAGCGGAAAGGCCTGAGGCATTGTGAGTAGTGAAGGGGGATTCCATCCCTTGGGTTGTGCAAGCTGAGGGGAAGAGAACTGGTCGACTAGAATTATCTGTAAGATTGACTATTGCGAGGGGGACATTAGCCAGCCTTAGGGACCACCACCTATTGTGGATTCATAGCCATGGATCGAGGGTGGCTTGTTGTTCAGATCTTGAAAACAAGCCAATGGTTGGGAGCAAATTTCATCGTTTGAAGCGGGGTGGACATTTTATGAGATAAGTGATATGGATTTATGAGAGGAGCTAAATGAAAACATAGATATATAATATTAACACATAGATATAGTGAATAATAACAGAGATACAACAAAAATTGACTTTTATTAAATAAGAAATATGCAGAAACTGTAAAATGCATACTGAAACAAGCTTGCTAGAATGGTGGCAACTTATCTCTGAGAAAAGATGTGACGGCTACGCTCATTTGTAAGAAGATGAGTACAATGAGGCTCCAAATGAATTTTTACATCAAATATGAATGCCAAAACCCTAGACATCCAAAAATATAACCCTAGGAGATGAAGCACCAAAAGTCATGTGGGCCCCGTTGGGGTAAGTTGGTACATCAACTTCCCGGGGTTGTAACTTTTTCATATGATCTCCATTTTAGGTGCACGATATCCTGTTGGAAAGGTTTATCCAAGGACTACACATAATTTTGTCCCATTGAATTATTATTGTTATTGTGCAATTTGTACTTGCACTACCAAAGGTAAGTGAACAGGAGGTTGTCCAATCACAGTCACAGGAGGTTGTGAATAAATTGGCGTAACAGGAGGTTGTCCTATCATTGTCACCTAAACAAGACACCTCTTTCTCTTTAGGAGTGGTACCCCATGGGAGATGTCCCCAATGACCTGGGGGTTTGATAAGGCCAAGGTAAAGTATCAAGAAATTCCTACCCATCTCACAAGTCACTCTTATCAAAAATTCCCAAAGGTTTTAATAAGATGAAGAAAAGTAATATTTAAGTGTACCTTCCCAGAACATGACAACAAGAAAAATACTATTTGCAAGTACCATATGATGTTAGTGCTTCATAAAACCATATACTTTGAATAAAAAGCACAAGCTAATATAAAAGATGAAGCAACAAAAGTATTTATAACAGCAATGTATATATAACAATAGCTTCACAATTATGCCTCAACAAAGCTTCAATAATGACCAAAAATGATAACATAAACTTGACAAAAAGCTAGTAATTGTCAGAAGAAATGAAGGCAATGTACAATCAACTTTAAAACTTTATTTTAAGATGGATTTGTTTCTGTTATAGATGGTTGTAGCAATATTTTGCAACAACAACAAAGTAGTTAGTAGGTTAGACTAATCTAAAGTTAGAAATGGTTAGTAAAGATCTTAAGGTAGGTGGTTTGAGAGTTGTTTAGTCAATCAATCACTTGCAAGGTATGAACTAGTGCCTTTTAGGGTAAATGGAGTCAGTATTGAAGTGGAAACTCTTAGAGGGAAAACACAAATGATAATAGGTGAGCTAAAGGAAGAGGGAGGATGGTTGAGGTGTTACTAACCTAAGGCCTCAATCATCCAAAAACCTATAAGGAAAAGTTGCTAGGAAGTAGGTAACCCTAGGCCCTAGTGATTTCCTTCTTCTTTAGGTCAACATTGAAATAAAAGTATGAAATCTTAATGAAGCAATAGTACTAGAGTGCTACTAAGGTAGGGCTCTAGCATATCCTTCAAGGGAGATGTCTTCTAACAAAATCAAGTAGGAGATGTCTTCTAACAAAATCAAGAGTTGTGCACCACTTAGTTAAGCCAATAAGCCTTAAAAGAGGTCAAATTTTAGACCTCAAACTTGTGTGAGTGAAAGATTATGAAAAATATAAGAGATTTTCCACTTATTTATACAATACAAGTGACCTTTAATTACATTTTAGGTCAAAAAAGGCCGACATGGTCAATTTACATCAAAAATCTAGTTTTACATAAAAATGACAATTAAAACCCTAATTTTATCTTTTAGGGATGACATCATGCCCCTCCTAGGGTGACGTTGGGCCCCTTCCTGGAATGCTAGTCCTCCAAAGTGAAATGTTAGGGCTCAAAACCCCTTAGAAACTACCACACGTGTCAACGAAGTCATCATCATGCCTAAAACCCCAACTGGATGACGTCAAGGCTCAAAATGATGATGTCAGGGGCCTTCAAGGGCCAATGTCATGATGGGAGGGAAAGACCCCCCTAGGTCCAGGCCTACCAAAGTGCCTCTAGTGGAACATCCTCCCTTTTCTCTAGTGTAAGTCTCTGGTATCCCTCTTCCCCTGGCTGGGATCTCAACATCCATCTTGTAGGATTTTATCCCCATGGAGGTCCGAGCTAATAATCTCCCCATACGTACCTATATTTTGGGCATGGTTCTATAACAAAAACAAGTACACCCTCCATGGGCTCATAAGTCACGGGGATTATAGAAATGTGAATCACATCTAATAATCAAGTTGCCCAAACATGGACATCAAACCCCCCTTTACCCAGAAAAATCCTCAAAAACGTTATGCTATTTAACAAGTCAAGTTTGGAGAGGGTCTCAGGATGTCCTATTGGGATAATCCTCCTCGGGTGTGGGGTGTTTCCAGGTTTAAACCAATCTAGGTATTGTAAATGCATGAGATAGTGTAGGGTATGTTTGTGCAAGGGGTGCAGTGATAACATGGAAATGTAGGTCTTACCTGTGGGTTCCCGTGTAGAAGGTGTGATGCACCTTGTCATGGATGCAATTTTTTCCCAGCGCATTCAATGCCTTTTTACTCTTTTTTTCTTACTTCTTTTTATTTCAAGAGAATATATGGAAGACACTTCCTTGGCATGGTGACTAGTGGTGACAACGTTACCCACAAGAATTTCATGAAGATGAGAAGGTTGGCTTGTGATGAGACCCACTTTCTCTTGGCTATGCCACCAAGAGCCACTACCCTGGCATGGTGACCATATGAATAGTAGTGTCATACCACTACATGCCCATGGACCTAATAGGCTGACTCATGATGAGACCCCCTATCCACCAACTAGGTCTTGAGTTTTATTTATTTTATGGGTTCCCCCCTTTTCTTGCTGAGAAGTCATTTATTGCTTTCTCGGGGATCCCTGGGCGAAGCATCTCAAGGTTTGAAATTGGATTTTAACTTTTTCCGACTAATTTTACCCTTTGGGCCTTTATCCCCTTCTTCCCACAAGGAAAGGTACAACCCTTACTAGCTTGGAAAACTCAATGCCCAAACCAATGTAGGGGATGGATGAGAGAGAAAATGATGAAAAGTGATAAGTATGGAAGGAGTGGACGATGACCTTTCATAGACCCACCCAATGTCAACTCATCCTTAAGGAAACCAACTTACTACAACATTCTAGCATCCCCCCAGGTATGGACAAGTTAAAAGGAATAATTTCCAAGCAAATGTCATGAAGAAAAAGAGAATTCAATGCACATATTCAAATGTTTTGAGAATTAGAGTGACACATATCATGATACCCAGACTCATTACCTCATGGATCAAGACCCACTGCTACTTCAGAACTAGGCTTATGGGATGGATGTTGTGATTTCTAATAGATGGGAGGCGCTGAAGAAAAGATGGGCCCTTCAGGTCCAAGCTCAAGTAAATATGGCTCTCGGTACTCCATGTCTTGGACCTATGGGCCTCGAGACATAATCTCCTTAGTTATCACTAGGATAGGGGATAAAATCTAGCTCCAACTTTGTTGTTGGGTATTTTACCCTACGGACTAATAAGCTAGGGTTCTAAGCCTATATGCAGATCATGACCCTTCAGATTTAACCTTTA
>JASDQU010506215.1:16487-29692 GCA_032191745.1 Picea mariana | reverse complement strand
TGTTAAGACTTGCAGAGCTAAGTGCAAGTGATTGTAAAAGACTTTGTGCACAGACTATGTAGAGGCTTGGTGCTTGGACCTAACTCAGGGAAGGAGGATCTGGCAAGGTGCACATAGATATCCTATCCTATGCAGAGTCATATTTGTGTCTCTATGCATGTAAGAATATTGGAAGAAGCTAATAAAGAAGAAGAAGAAGAGTTGGTGGACGTAGCCCCACACTAGGGTGAACCACGCATATCTTGTGTTGTGGTTTCTTTGTGCCATGTGGTTGATATGTTATTGATGTGATCTATGCTTAGTGTTGTAATATTTAGATGCATCTGATGTAGTAGCTTAGTGCCTTATATGTGAATGAATACTAGATCTACTTTGATGCTATGTGTTGAATGGGTAGACATATTTAGATCTCGATGAATACTGCATTGTTCTGTAATTAGGGTTTTTGCCTACGATGTGAATAAGGATCAAAGAATAATGAATGCTAATTGTTAAGTGCTCTATTAAGTATTGTGATCACAGATCTGTGCCCCATGTAGGTTGTAGACACTTGAGTCCTACAACCCCCCTTGTCTCTACCTCGGGTGAGACTTCATCTGCTTAGCAGGTGTTTTCGAAAGGACTAATAATTAGGGTTTTGTTGTTGCACTATTGAAGGGTTGAACCTTGGGTCTATCCCTATGTGACCAAATGGTTCTGTTTCCTGGACCTGAAACTGTGATAGATGGGAACTGAAGAAAAGAGAAAGCTATATGTGTAGATCTGTTGTTATAGTGTGCAGTATTCAACTTGAATTGTGAAGCTCTGTGCTAAGAAGGTAATCAGATATGAATAAAAGAGGTAATATCTTAAATCTTTGTGCTCTGATAAAGGTAAGATAAGTAGAATTTTTTTTCTTCGAAAGAATGGATCTAGGTATGTTTGATAGATTTCACACTAGCCTAAAAACTAGGGCATAGCTAGAAGAAAGAATATTTGATATGAATAGATCTGATAAAGTTAATGAAAGATATGTTATTCCTATGCATAGAAATAATTTTTGGACTAACAAGTGGATGCAGGATCCTAGAAAGAATTTTTTGTAGGTCCATCACTGTGATCCCAGTGTGCAATCCATGAAAGGTTGGGGATCGTTTATGAGAAAGAAAGGATTGAATATTTGTTATAGTTGCAGAAGAGTGGGACATCTTGCTAAGGAATTCCCTGGTACATGTCCTATTTGTCTTTGTTGTAAAGATGTTGGTCATGAAGTTTTGGATTTCCCTAGAATGATTGCTAAAGTTGAGACTATGAACATGAAACAAGAAAACCATGAGGAAGGTCAAGAGACTAAGAATATACTAGAAAACCAGAAAGAATCAGAGACTATATTATTGCAGATGAAAGAAAAATTGAATGATCACAGAGATATCAATTTACCAGATATCTTAAAAGAAAAAGAGTGCATAGAAACAAGAATAGGAGACTTCGACATAGACTGTGTATTTGATGCATAAACATAGGTAAACATTATGCTAGAAAGTACTTGGGAAATTTTTCGAAAGTCTGCTATGATTCCTTCATTTGGAGGAGTAGGATTGTTTAAAGGAAAGATGATAAAACTATGTGGAAGACTTACTCATGTACCTATGAGTGCTCATGGAACATTGACAGAATAAGAATTTGAGGTCATTAAGTTTGTTGAGAGAAACGCTCCTTTTGCACTTTTGTTAGGAAGGACTTGCATTGAGAGAGATCAGATCCGAAGGAAAGAAGAAGAGGAAGCTATAGAACATAAAAGGCGAGAATTAAGGGATTTCATGGCTAGGAGAATAGCGGGCTTAATAGAAGAACAAGAGGACAAGTTGAAGCAACTAAGGGCTAGAGACCTGGCTGGATTCATACTTAGGAAATTACGTTCCTAATTTTTGGAATAAGTTTCTTTTGTTATTTAACAATGAATACTCAAGTCAAGCCTTTAGATTGTTTAGTAAATTAGTTAATTAATTAATCACAATTTCCAATCAATTGATAATTTTCCTCAAATGTTTTATATTTCAAATTTTCAATTCTCAATGATCTACAATTGGAGAATTACCATTAACAATGCAAGTTTAATTTACTAGATTTAATGCAATGCAAACTATTGACATATCTATTATTATTTTACTTTAATTTCTTTTGCAATTAAAAATTTGAAGGGATTCATTAATTACATTAAGGTAGTGGAAAGGTACAGTTACAAGGAATAGTTGTCACATTTGAATAAAGTTAACGATGTTTTGGGTTTAGAATTGTACACGTCGTAGTTTTGTCAATACATTTTTAATCCTTCTAGCCGAATGTGTTGTTTTTCCAATTTATGTTCAATGGAGTGTGTTGACTCGACATTCAAATTCTCTTTTTTAAAATGAATTTCTTGGATTGGAGTTCTTGACAAACCCATTCCTTTGGAACAAATTTCTACTTTAAGTTGTAATCATAGCTACTGAACTCAAGCTTTTAAATTATTTTGTAAAGTTTAGAGTCCATACTACACCCCTTGACAAACCTTGTCTACTACAACAAGCAACCCTTTACTAAAGGTGATGTTTTTATCCTAAACACAAAAAGAAAAAAAAGAAAAAAACAGAATTTATTTGTTGTTGTTGTCACCATAACAGTAGGGTTCCTACATATGGTATTAGAGAAGGTTCAACCCGCGACTTGGGATCATTATGAATTTCATTGATGTGATATTTGATTATAATGTTGCTAATTAAGTTGACTTGTACTCGTGCAAGTAATCATGGTTAGAGGAATCCACAGAGGTAGAAAATAGGGTGCTAGGGGAGGAGGAGCGACGCCCCTAGTAGCATCCACACTTGAGGGGTCTAACCCTCATGGAGATGAACAGGTGGTCAGGGAGGAGCAAATAGCGGTGGGTGATGTGGTTGGGCTGATGAGGTCCTTTCAATGGATGTCTGAGGCATTGATCAACCGTTTGCACAGAGATGAGGCCAGGGTGCCGACACTCGCTGAGGGTCCACCGTGCGCTCCAGTTGGTACTGGTAGCATTCATCGTGAACTTGAGAAGGTCAAATTTCCTGAGTTCTTTGGTGCCCCAGACGATGTAGCCGCCAAGGCATGGTTGGAGAATATGGTGATGTGATTTTCATTTCTCGACTATACCTCCAACATGAAGGTTTGCATGGTGGTATTTCAATTGAAGGGGAGCACTCTTCTATGGTGGAAGACACTCCTGCCACAATTGAACATGGCCGTCAGAGACGTGTCATGGGAACTATTCGAGGAATGGTTCCAAGAGAGGTAACTATCAGAGGAATTCATTGAGCATCAACTCAACGAGTTCAACGCCTTGTGACAGGGTGGCCGTACAGTGCCTGAGTATGAGGCCCATTTTATGGAGTTGCTTCAGTATGCTATGCACCTTAATACCGAGAAACTTAAGGTCAACAGAGTTTTGTTAGGCCTTAACGTCAACATACGTGAAAAGGTTAGGATTCTGATGCCTTAGACCTTCCATGATGTCGTCCAGAAGGCCCTCATAGTGGAGGAGGATCTTATTAGCGTGGGTCAGAGTAGGACTCTAGCAAGACCAGTAGGGAAGATGTCATCTAGTGCACAATAGCATCAGACACCAACTAGACAGACGCTAGGATATCATGGCTTCTAGAGAGGATCCACTTTCACTACACCTCGGTGATCAACGCCTCAACAATAGACTCCTTACTGGGGACCACAACATCAACAACATGATTGACCGCAACAACAATAGTTTAGGCCTGTTCAATAGAATAGACCAGGATTCCAGGTCAAATTCTACTTTGGGTACCAGGAGTACTGGACCAAAGAAGGGGTGTTGGACATGTGGGGAGCCACACTACTAGCGCGACTGCCCAGTGGAGAGGACTAGAGCGTCTGGATCATCCGGACCCACTACTGTGGGAGATTTGAGCAAGGCCCATCAGATTCATGTAGCGGTGAATAGCCGACAGGCAAAGCACTAGTCGACTGTGCTCGAGACGTCAGGTACCGTCACTGACCAGACCCTTAGTATTTTGATAGATCCCGGTGCTATCGAGAGTTTCATTTCAGGTGCAATGCTAAAAATAATTAAGGTAAAGGCAGTCGAACATGATGAGTTTAGATTTGTAGAGATGGCTTTGGGAGCCAAACAAAAGGTTGGAGGGAAGGTTATGGGTTGTACTCTTAACCTGGGAGAGTTTGTCACCAGGGCCAACCTGTATGTCACGATATTAGGATCTTATGAAATTGTGATCGGTATGGACTGGTTGGAATCACATGAGGCGATACTCAATTGTAAGACAAAATGATTGAGCTTGGTTGATGATGAGGGACAAAGACACGTGATTATAGGTCAGAACCAAGGAGTTTCCTTGAGGTTCATCTCTTCCTTGCAGCTACGAAAGAGCATGCACAAGGGCTATAAGATTTATGCGATCCTTGCGTTAAACGAGAAGGGAGTAGCAGAAGGTCTAGAACACCTTTCGGTGGTGAGAGAGTTTGCGGACGTCTTCCCGGAGGAGTTACCTGGGATGTCGCCAGAGAGGGAATTAGAATTTACCATAGACCTAAAATTGGGGACTGAACCAATAGCAAGAATGCCTTATTGGATGTCAACCCTAAAGTTACAGGAGTTGAGAATGCAACTGATGGAGTTGTTGGACCTGGGACTTATATGTCCAAGTGTGTCACTGTGGGGTGCACCTGCTATTTTCATACAAAAGTAGGATAGGTCATGGAGACTTTGCATTGACTAACGTCAATTGAACAACGCGACGATCAAGAATCAATATCTGTTGCCGAGGATTGATGATCTATTTGATCAGATGAAGGGTGTGATGGTGTTTTCAAAGATCAAATTGAGATTATGATATCACCAGTTACAGATCAAGGAGGATGATGTCCCTAAGACCTCCTTTAAGATGAGGTTTGGACATTACGAGTTTACTGTTTTACCATTTGGACTGACGAACGCCCCAGGGTTATTTATGAGTTTGATGAATGGGGTGTTCTGAGAGTACTTGGACGAGTTTTTCCAAGTATTCATTGATTATATTTTGATTTAATCTCGGACGATAGAGGAGCATGATGAGCACTTGCGCTTGGTACTACAGTGTCTGCGAGAGAACAAATTGTATGGGAAATTGTCTAAATGCTTGTTTTACCAATCAAAGATTCACTAATTAGGGCATGTCATCTCTGAAGAAGGTATCATCGTGGATCCAGAAAAGGTTGAGGCTATTATGGAATGGCCTATGCTGATGAATGTCCCAAAAGTGTGTAGCTTCATGGGTTTAGAAGGATACTACCGACGATTCATCGAGGTATTTTCGAAGATAGAAAATCTGATCACGTAATAGCAGAAGAAGAACAAAAAGTTTGTTTGGACCGAGAAATGCGTGGAGGCATTTCAAAGGCTCAAGGAGTTGTTGACAACAACACCGATACTAAAGGTCCTTGACATGGACACAGACTTCTTGGTATGCACTGACGCATCCAAGGACGGCTTAGGTGGAGTCTTGATGCAATACAGTCGAGTGATCGCTTACATCTCGAGGAAATTGAAAAGGCATGAGGAGAACTACACGACACACGATTTGGAGTTGTTAGCCATTGTATATTCCTTGAAGGTTTGGAGACACTACCTTGTTGGATGAAAATTTGAACTAAAAACGAACCATTATGGACTACAACACATCTTTACACAAAGAGACCTCAACGCGCGACAACGACTTTGGTCAGAGTTGCTTAGCGAGTACGATTTTGAGATTACTTACATAAAGGGAACAATGAACCGATTGGCAGATTCATTGAGTCAGAGACCTCGCATATTTTCGGTGTTTCCTCTTCAGAAGAATCTATGTGAAAAGATTCTAACTTTACAATGCGACAATGATTGATACAAAGTGGTCAAGGATTTTATCAGACAAAACACAATGATGGTACCAAGATTTGAAGGACTTATGTTTGACGAAGATGGATTATTGAGATTTAAAAATCGAATTTACATACCACTGAATGACGAGTTGAGGAGTTTGATCCTAAATGAGGCTCACAGAGTAGTGTACATGGCTCATGAAGATGAGGGCAAACCTTAAACCCTTATTCTTCTAGAAAGGAATGAAGGCAGACATAGTCAACTATGTGGCCAGATGTCTACAATGTCAGCAGGTAAAGGATGAACATAAACATCCAACATGATTACTACATCCACACACTATTCCATAATCGAAATGGGAGGTCATTTCAATGGATTTCATTGTTGGATTGCCATTGATGACAAGGAGACACGAGTCGATTTTTTTGGTAGTTGACACTCTGACGAAGAGTGCTCATTTTATTCCTGTGTGTATGATGTATTAGGAACCTAACATAGCTAGAGTTTTCATTAGTGATATTGTGAGGCTGCATGGCGTGCTTAAGAGGATTATATCCAATTGAGGATCGGTGTTTACTGGACGATTTTGGACTAGTTTCCGAGAAACCTTGGGAACCCAACTTAACTTTAGTACTGCATATCACCCTGAAACCGATGGGTAGACCGAACGAACAAACCAAGTCTTGGAAGACATGTTGTGCATGTACGTGATGGACCAAAAGAAGTGTTGGGAAGAATTATTGCCACTGGTATAATTCTCTTATAACAATAGTTACCAAAGCACCATTAAGATGACGCCTTTTGAGTTTCTTTATGGGTGACTATGTCGGATGCCTTTGAGTTGGGATCAGCTTGAGGATAGAGTCCTGGTGGGACCAGAAGCAATCCAAGAAATGGAATATCAAATGCAAACAATAAGACAAAGGATCAAAGAAGCGCAGGATCGACAGAAGAGTTATGCCGATGTGCGCCGTGTCGACATTAGTTACGAAGTTGGTGATCGAGTCTTCTTGTGGGTAAAACTGCATAAGAGTTCGATAAAGTTTGGAAAAGGAGATAAAATCTCTCCTAGGTTCATGGGACCCTTCGATATTGTGGAGAGGAAGGGGCCTGTGGCCTAGCGACTAGCCTTGCCTAACTCTTTGAGGCGTATGCATGATGTTTTTCACGTATCTATTTTGAGACATTATATTAGTGATCATACACATGTTATTGACATGAGTTCCTTGCAGGTATCAGACGAGGGGGCGCTCACGGCTGAGCCGATCCACATCCTGGATCATCGAATTCGACAACTACAACGTCGAACAATAGATCAGGTCAAGGTCCAGTGGGAAAACTATAGTCCGCTCTCGACGACCTGGGATGACACATTTTTGTTTGATAGATAGACTTATGATAGTGTGATACACATAATTTCGACACTTGTATTCGGGACAAAATTTAGACCAAGAGGGGGGTGTATGTAACATCTCACTCTTGCGCGCACTGAGTGAACTTATTCTTTGAGGACACTTGCTTGCAAGTGATCCAGATTATTATACTATTGGCCGTTTGATTATGATTATGAGGCATTATGGATATGATTATATGTTATTTTTTGTATTTACATATACAGGTGCTATTGACTGGGTTCTCCTGAGTGTGCAAGACTTTGGACCTCGAGGATGCAGAGGCATTGATGAAAGCCCTTGGAATCCGGATTGAGTCAGAGAGTGAACTATTGAGGTTTGATTGTTGTAGACATGACATATGTACATTTGATTAGATGTTAGGATGATTGATTATTATTGCTGACATGATTTGTGGATGATGCAGGCTGACGATAGCTTGCTGACCAGACTCACATGTGGAGTAGAGGGGTCACACATGACAACTAGAGACGTTGAGGGAGAGGTGTGGACAACAACCCTGCCACAACCTATTAGTACTCCCGACGTGGCTCGAACTGTAGGTTAACGATTACCTATTTCGAAAAGATCCACGATGCCGTGAGGGCAGACTGTGATAGTCACTCACGATGATTCTAAGGGGTGTGCAATAAGGCAAGGGCCTTATTCCTTAGAGTAACTTAGTCTCCCACAAGATCACCTGGTGGAGTTTTGACTCTAGGAGTTTTTGATGTCTACCAAGTCAGTCAAGAGGTGAGTGGCACCCTTGAAGCACGTAGTGCATTCTGAAGGGCACGTCTCGTAAGGAAAACAGAATGAGGCGAGTGGCACCCTTCGATCATGTAGTGCATCCTGAAGGGCATGTCGCACAAGGAAAACATAATGAGGCGAGTGGCACCCTGGGAGAACCTAGTGCGTCCTGAAGGGAACGTCACATTTTTAACTAGTAAGTGAATAAACCTGGACGACCTTAGAACGAATGATGGTCAAGTAAGATTTAAAAATTTTCCCTAATAAAAATGTTGCCTAGCCTAGGAAATTAAAATCTAGGTCTAAGTAATACTTGTGGAAAAAATATTATAATCATAATTAAACATGTGGCGAGAAGGGGGTAAGCAATTCAATTAATTTATTAAAATTAAATTTTTTTGGGGGATTAAAATTTTAAAAAGGAAATGATTGTTTTTCTACATAGGCTAAATAAATTTTAGTAATTAAAAAGAAAAAGGGGTAAAAGGTGGTTTTTCTACACTTGCTAATTTGAGTTTTAGATAAAAAGGGAAACTTAAAAGAAATAGGAAACTAGGGGAAAAAGGGGAAACATAAAGAAAAAAGAGAAATGTAAGGAAAAATATGAATGACTAACTTAGTAAGGAATCTTTCCTTTAAGAACTTTCTAATTTGAACTCAACTAAGAATTTAGTAAGGGCGTAAGTCATTTAAAATGTGTAAGGGAATATGGGGACACCAAGGAGCGATTTTAGGAATGCTTTTTGGTGTGTGAGGGAAATAGGAGTAATTAAATAATTAATGAAATTAATTTTTGGTGCAACTAGGGGGATGGGTGACATGTGTACGGGGGGGACTTTTCTGAATTAAATTAATGAAAATTAAATTAAATGGGAAATTGGGAAAGAAATCACTTGGAAAACCTATAAAAAGGATGGAGGAGGAGGAGTAGGGGATCATCTTTGATGCGTAACGTTACGCTGCAGAATTTTTGACTTGAATGACTTATCTTGTGGGAGTTGGGATACCTAGCTCAGGTAACGAGTGGTAGCTCGACCTTGCGAGGTGAGCTGGGCACTAGTTGTTCTTTGGTATAGTGTGTGTGGCCCCTTTGCGGCTTAGGGGGCTAAGGGGGAAGAAGAGTACCCTTAGAATTGGCTGGGAGGTACTAGTGAAGTCACATCGATCGGCAAGCGAGAGATGGACGGAGTGTGCAGGACAATGACTCAGAACTGCCAACTTGGGATACTGTATGCCTGCATTTATTTTGAATGGTAGATAAATATTGTTCTCGCGCTTTCATTTCTGTACTTTTAATTGTGTAAAGAAAAGTGTTTTACTCAACTTTTTTAATCGATAACTTAACATCATCATAGCTTTACACTCGCTGCATTTGAATTGATTTCCTTGGCAACCGATCCCCAATTATTATCACCGATCTATTTTATTTTATTGATTTTTCTTTTATTAAGAGATTGTGCCTTATCTTTCATCCTCATCCCTATATCACCAGTCCATGCTTGAGCAATCGACCAGGAGCCGAATCGACGGTTTTCACTTCGGTGCATAGAAACCTATAGATTCTAATGCCCCTCTTTTCTGTGCGTGGATGATGAGCGAAGGTTATTTTTTCCCACATGCCTATCCCTTACTCATCTCTGCTTGATGGATTCATGGTTGAATGATTTTATTGCAACTTCTTCTGAACGAGTACCGCTGCATTTCTTTTCATGTTTTTCTGCGTTTTATTTTTATGCGTCTGCATTATTACACCAAACCCAATGCTTGTTTGGTTTATGGGCTGCAATTTACATTTTACTGATTGTGATTTACTATCCGAAGAACTATTCTAATTTCCAGAAATGATTTGACTATCTAGAATGAATTTAATTCTCAGAAGCAATTTTACTATTCAGAAATGATTTAATATGTACAGATAACGATTGATAGTTCTTGATTAAAAGGCAACGAATTTACCCCTTGGTTTGACTGCATTTTTTTTAAAACCTGGGAATGACAACAAAAATTTTGACAACATTCAACACACATACATCGTTTGCATTCACTGCATTTTACATATATTACTCTGACTGCGTTTTACATATGTTATAATCACTGTGTTTTTAATTGTGTTATTGACAACGATTTGTAATCAACTCCCTACTAACTCCCTTTTATAATTGTTAACCCTTTTTTAGTCAGCGATATCAACACACAATGAACTCTTATTTCACTCAACAAAAACTTTATGTGCTTTCATTTTTTTTTGACAACGAATATTATTAAAGACAACAATTTCTGGCCAAGTGTGACTGCAATAACCCATGGTGTGAAGCAATGACTGTTAACATTACTAACAAGATCATTTTCTAGAGAACTATTATTTGATTTTTATTAGGAAGATCTCCCATCCTTCCTTTCCTACTCTGCCTTGTTGCATAGTGATGAATTTACTTCTGATATCTGAATTTGCTTCCCTGCCTTGCAAGCATCCTGATTCTATGCAATATTAATGTTAGTATTGTTACTGTAGGATTGTAATTCCTGCAACACTCCTTCCCTGCTTGGCTGCCACCGTGGTTCAGAAATTCGTGCCCACCAAGGATTTACTATCAACTTAGCAGAAGCATCCAATCCTTTAACTAGCTATCTCCACTGCGATTCTAGTCCGTGAAACCTTTCCCTTTGTTCCTGTCCATGATGTGACCGACATGACCAAAGAGTTGCCTTGCAGAAGACCAATCCACAACCTTAATCCGTAACTTATTCACCACTGCGTTTGCTTGCATTTCAACAAAAACTTTGATCACTGTTGACAACGATTTACTTTTATGGATGGCCACTTCTTGGATAACGAAATTAACATTGTCAGCGTTTTACATATATAATTGTGACTGTGAATTAAATCTTTAATTGACAATGATTCTATAGTGTATGGCTGCGAAATTTTGTAACTGCGAATTTTTATGTATCATGGGTAATATACAACGATTTCATGCATGGTGGGACATAAATGCCTTGGTTAGGCAGTGACCTGATTTTAGATAGAATTTAGTTGATGGTATACTTGTTAGGTAGCATTGTTAGACCGTGATGCTTTGTTATTAGCGATCTTGGAATTGAAATGGATAACAACATTATAGCGAGCACAACCACAATTATGTGGTTGAGGAAGGTCGAAGGACATAGTTAAGTTAGATGGTGAGGGAGGCGAGGTTCGATCACGACCTTCATTGGGACCTCTTTATGCAGCCTATTACCACGCTCTTTACTCATATCTACTCCTTCAAATCCCTTTGGAACGATCCAATCGAAATTATGGACGAGTCTACCCACAGTGATCTTAAGCATGTGCATGGCTCTCCTCCCATACCCAAATGGTATCTATTTAAAGTTGTGGTCATTCACGT
The DNA here is from genome assembly GCA_032191745.1 of Picea mariana. NCBI lineage: Eukaryota > Viridiplantae > Streptophyta > Pinopsida > Pinales > Pinaceae > Picea > Picea mariana. Next base: position 18,278 of record JASDQU010506215.1, on the reverse strand, counting down.
CTGGGTTGTAACTATTCTTAACCTTTCCGGCTCGAAATCCATGGAACGTTCCCAAACAAAGGGGTCTATGTGGATACCCCACGTGTTCAACAAAAGCTCTGTGCCACCTAGAATATAATACCCTTCTACTGTGCGAATGTTTTTAGACAGAGATATAATCTTCTAGATAGTGATATCTTAGTTACTAGACCAAAAACCAAAGATTCCTATCGGCCAACAATACAGTTCTTAAAGGTTTTCCTTTTACACTAAATCCACAAACCAATTAGACGTACATGACTAGTTGGGTTTTAATGGATTCATACGTTGGAAATTACGTTCCTAATTTTTGGAATAAGTTTCTTTTGTTATTTAACAATGACTACTCAAGTCAAGCCTTTAGATTGTTTAGTAAATTAGTTAATTAATTAATCACAATTTCCAATCAATTGATCATTTTCCCCAAATGTTTTATATTTCAAATTTGCAATTCTCAATGATCTACAATTGGAGAATTACCATTAACAATGCAAGTTTAATTTACTAGATTTAATGCAATGCAAACTATTGACATTTCTATTATTATTTTACTTTAATTTCTTTTGCAATTAAAAATTTGAAGGGATTCATTAATTACATTAAGGTAGTGGAAAGGTACAATTACAAGGAATAGTTGTCACATTTGAATAAAGTTAACGATGTTTTGGGTTTAGAATTGTACAAGTCATAGTTCTGTCAATACCTTTTTAATCCTTCTAGTCGGATGTGTTGTTTTTCCAATTTATGTTCAACGGAGTGTGTTGACTTGACATTCAATTTCTCCTTTTTAAAATGAATTTCTTGGATTGGAGTTTTGGACAAACCCATTCCTTTGGAACATATTTCTACTTTATGTTGTAATCATAGCTACTGAACTCAAGATTTTAAATTATTTTTTAAAGTTTAGAGTCCATACTACACCCCTTGACAACCCTTGTCCACTACAACAAGCAACCCTTGACTAAAGGTGATGTTTTTGTCCTAAACACAAAAAGAAAAAAAAAAAAGAAAAAATATTTGTCATTGTTGTCACCATAACGGTAGGGTTGCTACAATCACTGAAGCTGATGCACAATTCCTATCGTGAATGATGTTTTTTAGGCCTTGAAGCATGGCTCAAATTCTATGCATTCTAGTCCCTTGACAATGTTATAAGTATGCCAAAAAACAAATAAGATGAATCTCTGCAAAAAAATTCCGAGTCCCACCTAGAATATCTACAATCAAATTCTGCGACCCTCCCCAAACCGATGAAGCCAACACACATTCCTATGGAGAATGATACTCTTAAGGTCTCAAAGCATGGATGAAATTGGAGAGGAAAACAACCAATATAAGATCATGGATTCTCCAACCTGCATCCATCACCTTGATAACTGCAAACATGAAAAGATGTTCCACCATCAAGCTCAAAGTGTGTAAGCATACCAAGGATCTCAAGAGAATTAAGTCCCGCCCTACCTTCTTGAATCCAACTTGCAACATGGAATTAATTGGGGAGTGCTTGATATAGTTCGGTTAGATCATTGGATTGCTTGCTAAGGGATAGGAGAAAACACAATCCCACATTTTTCTCTCAATTTTCCTACATCCAAGTTGGAGGCCTCCTTGAACAAATAGTCAGCTTGGGGAATTTGGGCTTTCAAAACATAGAAATACTCAATTGAATCAAACTGCCTTACCTTTTTGTGAATTCTCAAAATGAGCCTTGCCAAATTACATTCGAATGAAGTGGTTTAATTGAACATGAGTCTTATAATGATAGTTGAGTCT
>JASDQU010506214.1:21658-34029 GCA_032191745.1 Picea mariana | reverse complement strand
TTTAATTCTTTACTCAATTAATTAATGAGTCAATTAATAATTAATTAATCATTGATCGATATGAACAAGTAAATAATAATAATTAATTAGTTAATATTATTTAAGAAATAATTATTGTTTAACTAACATATTAGGACAGTTAGATTATCAAATTAATTATAATTAATAATCCCTATACATCTATTTAAGAAGGGTTGTTACAATTTGAGAGATGTCATTATTATAGCATACATTCTAACCCTCACAAGTGCATCTTCTATGTTAGGTATGGCCATCTCTTAGAATTCTTAGTCTCTTAGAATGGGATCATGGTGGTTCCTATAAAGGTTGAGGCAACACTTTGATTTCCTCCCCTGGAAATCATTCAAAAACTTCAAGGTTTACAGGGGAAGGCTAAATTCCTACGTCAACTTCTAATGAACTATTCCAATTTAACTAAGGGTTTCATATGGGATGAGCAAGCTTAGGAATCCTTCGAAGCAGTTTAGAAATCCTTGGTATGGACGCCTCTGCCGAAACCTCTAGACTACAACAGATATTACTTTCATTATATTTACATGTCCAAAGGGATGATTGGTATGGTTATATCTCAAGAAGATCATCTGCTCCATGAGCACATTATTTACTATCTTAGTCAAAACTTAGTTGGTCTTGAACTTAAGTACTCTCATGTTGAGAAGCTAGCCTTAGTTGTCGTACATGCAGTTCAAATATTAAGACATTATATATTACTTTGCAAAAATATTGTAGTTGTTGATATCAATCCATTTCAATACGTCCTTACCTGACGTATCATAGGGGGAAAATACAATAAGTGGATTGTTATTTTTCAATAATTCGATCTTGATTTTGCTTCGGCAAAGTCTAAAAAATATCTAGTTTTTGTCGAGTTAATATCAGACTTCCCTCAACTAGATTAGGATGTTATCCATAATGATTCATTCATGGATGAACATATCATCCTTATCTCATGTTTAAACCCCTGCTATGGAGACATTTTAATCTATCTTCAAACCTTGAAGTTCTCTTAGCATCTTTCAAAAGATGATCGATGACGTATAGGACATCAAGCTATAATCTACCTTATCATTGATGACATTTTTTATCATCAAGGAGTAGATAATATTTTGCATCATTGCTTGACTCACGAGGAGGCTGAGTCAGTTTTCAATGAATTTCATGGTGCGGCGTGTGTGGTCATCTATATGGGCTTGCAAAAACCAAACAAATATTGTGAGTTGGATATTTTTTGCCATCGATTTTTAAATAAGTGTCACCTTTCCAGGTGTTCACTAGGAAAATGCGCTCGTATCCATCCCCCCTTCACCATTCGTCACCATTGGTCCCTTCACCAAGTGGGGGATAGATTTGATGGACTATAACCCATCTTTCACTGGGAGGAATCAACATATTATCATGGCCATGGATTACTTCACTAAATAGGAAGAGGCCATGCCTACTATTAAATCAGATGGTAATACAAGAACATTCCTCATATTCAACCAAATTATAGCTCAGTTCAAAATCCCAAAGGAGATTGTCACTGATGATGGAATTCACTTTCAAAATGAAATTATGAAGTAGTTAGCATCAAAATTGGGGTTTAAGCATTGTTATTCTTCCCCTTAATATCCCCGGGAAAATGGACAAGTAGAGGATGTGAACAAATCTCTCAAGAAAATTTTGCAAAAAACTACTAGCCATAGTAAATATGACTGGCATATAATTCTTTACCCTATGCTTTGGGAATATTGAATATTGGTTAAGACTTTGACCAATTTTTCTCATTTTTAGTTAGTACATGGTGTGGAGTCGATCCTTCCGATTGAGTTTGAAATCCCTTCCCTTAAACTGGAAATTGAGCTCATACATGACACTTCCAATCTTAAAGAATGCCTCATACACCTAAAGTGCCTAGATGAGCAACGTGAATATGCCTCTACGACTGTCGAAGAGAATAAATGACATCTTAAGGTTTAGTATGATAGATCTATCTATCCTTAGAAATATGTTGAGGGTCACTTGTTCCTCCTGTATGACCAAGCCAAAGAATTGTTAGGGGCAAGACAGTTTAACCCCATGTGGCACGATCCTTATATTGTGTGATGTGTGTTAAAAAAAGGAGCCTATGAATTGGAGTATTATGAAAGGAATATGATGGTTAAGCCAAGAAATGGGCTCTACTTGAAAAGATATTACTCTTGATCCCTCAAGCTTAGGCATGAGTCTTTATATACTAGTGTATATTAGTGTATATATATATTTTCCTTTGTGTCATCGACTTTCTTATTAGGTTTTCCCTTGGTTGGAAGATGTCAACGAAGTCTTTAATTTAGTTAGTATTTGTAGACAGTGTTAGTCTCCATACATGGAACTTGGCTTCCGGTTATTGGGTCGTTTACTCACTCGAGGGACAACTAGTGTGTTCAGGTGGAATTTTTTTGGAGCCATCAACGAATAATATGGTTGAGTATAGCGTCATTATAGAGGTTTTGTGCGATGCCATTTCACATGGTGTTCAGTATTTGTAGGTTCACCTAGACTCTAAGTTAGTCATATGTCAGTTAAATGACAATTATCATGTGTGAAACCCTACTTTACTCTAATGATTCCTAAGGGTACCAATTTTGGAACGATACTTTGATTTTATTACTTATAATCACATACATAGAACTTATAATTATGTATCTGATGCATATGATAATTATGTTTTAGATTGACATTTGTCACATAACTAAATTAAAGAAAACACATTTCATCAATGTACACATTGTAACATATATAAGTAAATCTAAGGACCAATTCTTTTATATTTCATCTTCTTGAAAATATGGTGCCATAGTACAAAATGGGGCTCACACACTCAAAATACATATATGTCTGGTAGATATATGGCCATGGAGTCTACACCCATGGTGCCAGATGCGTGTAATGATAGAACAATACAACATTTGCGAGATGGCAGAATATTCACACCCACGCACGGGGCAAACCCACCACCTTCTGTTGCATATCCTTTGGAATATATTCTTATCTATATCACCATAGGTGGATCCTAGTGGAAAAGGCATATCTAGATCTCCTATGTAGTCGATCCTAGCATAAGGGTAGTCATCTATGGTTATGACCTATCAACACCACCAGAAGAAGACCTCATCGTTGTATGGGGTTGGTACACTACCAAATCCTAACCACCTCATCACATTGGTCCACCATGACATGGTTGGATCACGTAGTTCATGTGGAATGTGTTAGCACTAGAAGTCACCTATAGATTGCGGCAGAGGTAAGCCCAGTACCCATCATTTTGTATGTCACAATGATTAAATTTAAGGGTGGTCTAATGGACACAATATCAATATTATATCGTTCTAACTTAGAAAACTGGGTTGGAATGCATAGGCAAGTGAGGTCTTGATCTAAATTCAGTCAGTAAATTGCAGTATGGTGGTGAGTAGGGGGAACAATTTGAGGAGAATGAAATGGTTTGTTGTGTACATCCGATATTCTAGCAGCCTAAGGAGGAAAAGCTTCAAATACAACATCCTCTTGAATTCAAAATTTCAAGAAAATGAAACTGCTATGACAGCACTGCAATCAAACATACATTACAATACATGCACAATGACCTGACTGGATCATCTATGTTCGAGCTCTCAACATCAGAGGAAAAAGAGAACACAAGAAACTGGTTAAAATCGGTGTAATGTCACCCTGATCAAACCTCCATCACAAAAACACAACTACCCTCGAATGGATCCTCCATGCCTGAGTGTTTTAACACAACAGTTACATAAAGATGAAAGGAAACCGACTTTCATTAAACAAGAAGTCTCAAATACATAACATAACTAGAGAACTAGAGGCTTTGCTAAAACTTTACAAATTGGGAGCTTATCTCAACCATCGACACTTACAAAATATAAAACATGAGTACATATACTCATAATTGCTAACATCCCCCAAGGACGCAATTGGACCCCTGCATTCAAAGATTTTCATTTCTTCTCCTTCTTTCGGATTGTAGACGCTTTCCTTTTTCAGATGCAAATCTAAGACAGTATGGGTTTTGTAGGAAAATTTCATGACAGGGTGACCTTGGGATGACATCTTGCCTCCACGACCAATTCTTCCATGCTTCCTATTTATGGTTGAAATGAGGGTTCAACCACCTTCTTTGGCTTCATTAACTACCCTTATTAGGGATCGGGATGAGCCCAGATGTCCATGAATTCTCTTAAGTGGTGCTCCTTACTTGCTGAGCTAAACTTGGCACCTTGAAAACATGTTTCCTTCCTCTGTTGTTAATAAAAATGCTCTCGACCCCTTTGGTGTGGGTCTTTTCAACCACTCCATGTGATTGTGGGTCATGACCTCACACTTGTCCTGCATGATGTTTTGGGGTTTCTCATTTCAGGAGTTTTCACCCCATCTTGGTGTCAATATCACAATGCCCAAAATTGCAAAACAGTCGCTAAGATCGGCAGTCAAACTCGCTTCAAAATGGATGGCCACAGTCATTCCCTTGACAATAAAAAATTTTGACTATGCAATGAGTGCTAGCCCCTTTTCCTAGACCTTCTTCCTTTCTGACCAGGCGCTAGGACCGTGGGCTTAATTTCTGGGAGCTTTCGCAATTTTGTGTTTCGGGAGAAAGAGATGTTGCTCCTGGGAAACCTATGATTTGCGAAATCACGAAATCGAGATTTCACATTTCGGGGCTTAGGTCTATGGGTTCACTTATTGAAAAGAACCCCAAACTCCCGATTCCAAAAATCACCGAAGTCAAATCAATGACCCTCTATTTCTCACAAATGTACAGCCTAGATCTTCCCCTTCACGAATCTAGATTTCGCGATCCTTGATGCATAATCACTCAACATCTGAAATCCTGATTCCCGTGCTCGCTTGATTCCATATAAGACCACTCTTAGTGTTGTATCCTACATTAATGAATACTTGGAAAACATGGATAGGACTTGGGAAAAAATAAAGACTCGGTAATCGAGGAAAAAAGAGAAGTAATCGGCCATATGGGGAACATAAAATCTCGGTGCCAATATCTCTCAGGAAAATTTCGACAAGGAAAACTAGTCGACCAAAGGATGAAAGAAAACAATAAAGGAAAATATATGCTGGGAGGAGAAATCTATGATCGGGTCTGCACAAAAGGGGGGAAAAGACAGGAAAAATCACATACCTAGGCCAAAATCACCATCCACCGGAACATGACAATCTTAATCACTAACATTTGGCTCCACGGGGGATGGCATGCTCCATGCAAGCTGCCAAGAATGCGCAGCTCCAGTTCCTTTCTTTGGGTTATGGAGTCTCCTATTTAAAACAAGAATAGACATAAAACAAGAACAATATTTACAATGGTGGGATGTCGACTGCGACCTTTAAATAAAAAAAAAAAAATTCAAGAAGTGCCCATTTACAGGGCCAACAAAAACTTCACCACCCTCCAGATTCTGCAACCTATAAGTATTATTGGGAAATGTCTCCTAAATATTGAAGGGTTCGATCCAAAGGAACTCAAATTTACAATTATTTCCCTTGTCTTGTCTGTGCGCATCCCATTTGAGCACTATCTCTCCCAACCAGAAATCCTCTTTTGTACTCTCCCTGTCAAAGGCTTGCTTGATTTTCTATTGACGGTCATGTGCTCTGTCCATCACTTTCTCTCTAGTTTGTTGTACTTCTACCAGCTGATGAATCCTCCTAATCATATCATTAGGCTCTTCCTGGCAGTCTTGGAAGAACTTTTCTACTCACAAGGTGAGCTGAGAGGGAAAAATTGCTTCAACCCCATATACAAGTTGGAAAGGAGAGATGCCCAGGGATTGTTTAACTATCACTCTATCATCCCACAAAGAAAATTTGAGCTTTGAATCCCATGCTTTCTTGTTATCCTCTAACACTCTTTTGATGATTTTGATGAGGCTATTGTTAGAGGACTCTGCTAATCCATTTCCTTGCAGATAGTAGGGGGTAGAGTGGATCAACACAATTCCGAACTACTCACAGAATCAAATCAATGGTTCAGCTTTGAAATATGCAGTGTTATCGGTGACAATTCTTCTTGGAAATCCAAACCTTGCTATGATATCCTCCAGGAAGCTGATGATTACATTGTGGGACGCGCTCCTTGTGGGGATAGCTTCTATCCACTTGGTAAAATAATATGTGGCAGTCAGGATCCATCTATGTTGACCACTGGATGTAGGATGAATCTCCCTAATGAAGTCTAGGCCCATTGCTAGAAGGGCCCTGAAGCAATTACATGTTTCAATGGCAGGAGCTTTAGCTACTGCTTTCCTGAGAATTTCTGACATTTAGCATAGGCTCTGAATTTTGTGAAAACATCAATGAACAAAGTGGGCCAAAAATAACCATCCCTGAGAATATTATGAGCCGTCATTTTCCAGAAGTGATGCCCCCCACACGAACTGTCATGAAAGTATGACATAATCCCTTGTGCTTTGTGTGGGTCTAAACAACGCAAAAGCACCCCTAGGGGGTCTTTCCAATATAAATTTTTACCAACAAGGTAGTATTTAATGGATTTGAATTTTAAATCTCTTGCCTTGTTAATTTGCATGCCATCGGGGGTCCAAAACTCTTGTAGAAAATATATGACATCCTTGTACCAAGGGTATCCTGCAAATGGAGGGTCTTCCTGAGCATTTGTATCATATGGTTCAGCCTACTGATTTTCTAAGCATTCGTTGATGAAGCTTACCCACAAGGATTTGCAATTAGATTCGGCCAGTAGTCTGGATAAACCTTGACCTTTAATCAATTTTGTGGGCTTTATCTCTAGGTCAAATTCAAGGAATTTTTAAATCCATCGACTCCTCCTTCCATCTATGTCCGACTAAATGATAATTCCCTTCACAACAGTTGAAGGGACATATGTAGTTATTTTTTATTGCAGGACATAGACTCTGAAATCATTGAGATATTTAACCAAAGCATAGGCCTTCTTTGTCATCATGTCATATTTTACATCAACATATCTCAATGCCCGATTGAAAAAGGAGATGGGTTGCTCCAACCCTTCAACATTCCTCTGTAACAGAACAACTGCTATAGTGTCAAATGAAGCAAATGAGAAAATAAATAAATCCTTTGAGTAATCGGGACTAATAAGCATGGGTGCCTCAGTCAAGGCCTTGTTTATCAGATCAAAGAAATTTTGAGACTCAATAGTCTATTTAACTTCATTTCCCTTCCTCAACATGGTTGTTATAACCTTTTCCATCTCATCAAAATTGGAAACAAACATGCTCAGAAAATTAACTTTTGCCAGGAAAGATTGGAATTCTTTCTTAGATCTTAGGAGTGACAAGGTTTGAATTGCTTCAACTTGACTGGGATCAATCTTGAGTCCTTCAAATGATACTATGTGGAACAACAACTTTACCTCCTTCATGGAAAACAAAGATTTTTGGGGTTTTAAGGAGAGACCAAACTTTCTGCATTTCAAGAAGACCCTTCTCAAATGCTCGTAGTGCTCTCTTTCATACCTAGAGAAAACTGTAATGTCATCTAGATAGATGACCACGAACTTGTGCCTTTCTCCAATGAAAGTTATATCCATGGCTCGCTGAAAGGTCGCCCCTGTGTTCATCAATCCAAATGGAATTTTGGCATACAGGAATGTAACCCAAGGAGTGGTGAAGGTCATTTTTTATTTTTCCTTAGGTAGGACCAAGATCTGATTGTAGCCCGAAAAGCTATCAATCATGGATATCCTTGATGCACCAGTTAACCTTTGTAATATGTGTTCCATCTTCATCAAGGGGTAGTTGTCTTTCTTTGAGTTCATGTTTAGGTTTCTAAAATCGACACAAAGTATGAGTTCCCCACTCTTCTTCCTTACTGGGACTAGGTTGGCCACCCACTATGAATATCTCAAGCATATGATGATTTGGGCATCTAGTAGCTTCTTTACCCCTCTTTCCATAATAGGCAACAACATAGGGTTTATCTGTCTTAATTTCTGCCTAAATGGTTTGGCCTCCTCTTTCAGTGGAATCTTATGTTCAATGACAGTTGTGTCATATGTTCTGAGGTCTTCATAGGTCCAAGCAAATACATCAGCAAATTCCTTTAATAACTCAGGATACTCAACCCTCTGCTTTCCTGTTAAGCTGCTTGACAATTTGACAAACTTTGTCTCCTTCTCTATGACAATGTTTCACTCCGTTGCATCAGCATCATCATTTGAGATTTTACCCTTCGCTGCAACATCATTTTTTTCAAATAATATTTCCAAAGGAACCAATCCTTTTGGAATGTGATTGCTGGGTAGCTAAACAATATGATGGTCAACAATTTTGTTCAAAGACACACCAGTAAGAGGATTTATTTGGGGATCATGATCTTGATCAATATGTAATGTTGAAAACTCATCAACAGTCTCCAGGAATCTTTTGATTTCAAGATCATATTCAAACACTTAATGCTTGACATTGTCAGGTATAGAGGGTCTATATCTTACTTCTACATCATACCTGAGTTTAGGTGGCAGAGGAACTCTAAAATTCCTTGTTGAAACAACCAGAGAATCAACCATGGTGTTTTCTCCTCTTGGAATAAATGATATGTTGAAAGCTAGGAAAAAACTATCAATGAGGCCCCATACTTCATTTCTGTAACTCCTAAGCCAAGGGTGTTTGGCCTGATAAATGTTTTTGATCTACTGGATAATAAGTTCAGCATATCCAAACATAGATATCTCTTCAATCCCCATTTCCTTTGCAGCCCTTAATCACAAAACAAGAGCTTCATACTCTGCCACATTATTGGTAGCATCAAATTCTAATTTGTACGACAGAGATGTGATTTTCTGAGCAGGGGAAACAAAAACTACCCCAACACTAGCACCTTCTTTAGAAAAATCTCCATCAAAGAAAATTTTCCAAACACATGTAATTGGAGGAGAATCTTCACAGAGAGAAATGGCTTTCTTACTTCAAGAGGGGGATCAATAGCATTAGTCAGTTGTAACAGATTGGAACCCAAATCAGTATCAAAGGAAAAGATAGGATGATTTGTAGGATCAGCTTCATCACTGATAATGCAGGCCAATTGAGATTCTCTGTACAGTCTCCTATGATCCCCTCCAAATACTGGAATGGTAGCATATGTGAGGTCCATATGCAAGGTTCCCCCAAGTTGTTTTATCCAAGATCTTGACAACAACATCCCAAACTTGGGAGGAACATCAGCCACCATGATATCCATGACCACACTTTTCATGGGAAGTTGAAACAAGGTTACCATGATATATTTGATAACCCCAAGACATTGTACTCTCCTCGAGTCAAAAGAATACAAATCATGATAAGCCTTTGTGAATTCCAGTCCTAATTCTTCCATGACAGTTTTGGGCATGAGATTATGGGAAGCCCCTGAGTCCATTAGACAATTGTGTAACACCTTGTCATCTATGTTCAGGAATGTGTAGAAGGGAGGGGATGAATCATCTATGTCTTCTACCATAGGACCTAATATGATTGTAGGATTTTCTTCTTGGAGGTTTATCGAGTCTCTCGAATGATGGGGTGGTTCAGGCTACAACAACTTAGAGAGGGACCTTTTGAACTCTTTGTGCTTGACTAGCTCTGCCAGGGGGATAGGGATTCTGATCTTCTGAATTTCATGCTCAAAGATAAAGGAAGAAGGGGGTTTCAAAATTTCTCTCACCTCTGGGATAGGGTCTTTGGCTACTAGCAAGGGTTTCTGAGATTTATTTTTGTTAATGGTATTCATTGCATGCTTAGTAGGATTCTCTGCTCTGGGAGGTTGAAGAGGGATGTTAGAATCTTCTATTTTCCTCTTGGACCAGATGTTGTATTTGTTGGGACTGGTATTGGCCTTTTTTTCATTTTCATAACTCATTTATATGATTATTCAAGAGGGATTCCTCGTATGCGGATTGAGTCAAATGGGGAAATGTATAGGTGTCTCCAATACAGTGAATTTCGGGGTCAAGCTCCTCTTCTTCCCTTTCCTCATCAATAACAAGGTTATTTTGAAGGGGAGTCTAGATTTTCTGATCGCTTCTATCTCTGTCCCTCTTCTCCCTTGGCATAATCTGAGGAGCATTGTTATTCAGCCTCCTGAAGCTGCCTCTGTTATCAACATTTGGGACATTCTTATAACCTTGCTTCCCTTCGAATTTCATCTTCTCCATTTGTGTAGATAGGGACTTCACCATCTTGGTTAATTCATCTACTTGAGGGTAGGATGCAGAAGAAACAAAGGTTGAGGCCTCAGATCTTCCTCTTTCTCTATCTTTGTCAGCTTTTCTCCTAAGTCTGTCAACTACAAATACATTGGATTCTACTTCCAAGGGTGCATATTGCATATGATCTAGGGAATTAGCTATTTTTTCCCTAAGCAAGAGGCAGAAATTGAGGTCAAAAGAACTAGCATAAGTGATTTTGGCGAAGGCTTCTGTAGGATTTATATCAACAGGGATCTTATTGTACATCTTTTTTAATCTTTTGGAGAAATCATAAACAAATTCTTCCTCTTTTCTCTTCAGGGACCCAAACTCTGTGATATAATACATTAAATCTTTTTTATCCCCCCATTGTCTCAAGACGGCATCATCTAGAGCCTCAATACCAGCAATAGATCCACGGGTTAATCCCCTAAAACACTTCCTAACCTCACCATAAAGGCTTTGGACAAAGACTTTCATCCAGACATATTCATTTTCAATATTTAGATTGTCTGCATAACTGTAGAAGGAAACAAGGTGCTCTTTATCAATTATGTCCTCCTCTCCAGTGAACTTAGGAATACATCTTACATAATCTCCAACAGGGAGGGCATTCATTGGCTAAGGTAGGACTAGAGGAGCACATCTGGTAGCCACTATGCCATCCATTCTATTTCCAGGGGGATTAGTGTCTGCCATAGGGATATGAGGTGGAGGAGAATTAGGAGTAGAAGGGGTTTGAACAGGGGAGACTAGGATTAATCCTTTGGGAGGAAACGGAAGCAACAGAGGATTCTAAGAAAAGGCCAAAGGGCCTGAAGGAAAAGAGGTTTCTCCATCTGTAGAAGCAACAACACGATGAGGAGTGGTAAAGCCCGGGGTGGGAAAATCTTCAAATGCGTTGGGTCTAAACCACTGTACCATTTTAGGAGAGAGAGGAGTGGTAAGGGTTTCTCCCTCCAATCCCAGAACAAGAGGGGAAAACTCAACATGAACAATCCCAAAATTTAATGTTCGGGAAACTCCAATAGAAGGTATAACAGGGGAATGAAAATAAAAAATTCGATTTTCTAAAGAAGGACAATGGAAATTATTAGAAATACATGGTTCAACAGTAGAATTACCTTCTTAGAGGGCCTTTCCCTTTCTGAAAATTTTCTCTGGGTCAGCTTCAGGTGTTGCTAAAGGCAGCTATGGAGTAGACCTTGTGTGTCTGCTTCTAGAATCCACAAGTGAAATAGTGCAGTCGTCGGTGGCTCTGCCTCAATGGAGTCACCACAGTGGAGTCGCCAGGTGCACAGTTGTAATATTTAATGTACTAAGTTATGATGCACCTTCAAAACTAGTAAGATTTGTCATTCAATCCCAGGGAAAATATTCAATTTCATCCACAGCAGTGGTGCCATAAATGTTAGCACTATAAGTCTCCTCTAGATTGTGGTAGAGGTAAGCCCGATACCCATCAGTTTGTATACCACAATGAATAAATTTAAGGGTGGTCTAATGGACACAGTCTCAAGATTATATCATTCTAACTCAGAAAACTGGGTTAGCACGCATAGGAAAGTGAGGTCTTGATCTAACCTAAGTCAATAAATTGCAGTATGGTGGTGAGTAGGGGGAAGAATTTGAGGAGAATAAAATGGTCTGCTATGGACATCTGGTCTTCTAGCAGCCTAAGGAGGAAAAGCTTCAAATATAATATCCTATTGAATTCAGAATTTCAAGAAATTGAAACCTCTATGATAGTACTGCAATCAAATATACATTACAATACAGTCACAACAACTAGACTGGATCATCCATGCCCAAGGTATCAACATCAGAGGGAAAACAGAACACATGAAACTGGTTAAAACTGGTGTAACGTCACCGTGATCAAACCTCCATCAAAAAAACACAACTACCCTCGACTGGATCCTCCATGCTCGAGTGTTTTAACCTAGCAGTTACACAAAGATGAAAGGAAACTGACTTTCATTAAACAAGAAGTCTCAAATACATATCATAACCAGAGAACCAAAGGCTTTGCTAAAACTTTACAAATCGGGAGCTTATCTCAACCATCGACACTTAAAAAATATAAAACATGAGTATATATACTCAGAACTGCTAATGTCCCCCAAGGAAG